>MUZC01004577.1:128133-162581 GCA_002072015.1 Radix auricularia | reverse complement strand
CATCAGGTCTCTCTTGTTTGTCAATATTCTATAAACATTTACTTGAATCTTCCTGTTATCAATGATTGAAAATCATCAAAAATTATTTGCGCTCATCAATGACAAGCGAACGTCTGTCTGGATTGGCATTAATTTGAAATGAACGTGATCTAGGTGAGAACGTTGACTTTGAATCAACGATAAATCGTTTCGCTCCACGTAGAAAGGAATTTAAATATGGCTCAGGGCTCTATATAAATTCGCATAAACTAAGTTTCTTTCTTAGATCAATAAATATACTACTGAAATAAATATACGTTACTATTTTGAAAACATATCTGTTTATATTGTTTCTTCTGATTGACTTGTTTGTTAATTTGGACATTTTACTAAATTAGTAGGCTAATAATTAGTATTGAAAACGGCTGCGGATATAAAAGATTAATTTCTCGACTAATCCTTAAAAATTTTAAGGATTAAATTATTTTTAACCATTAATCGACCCATCACTTAAAAATAATTTGAATTGAAAAAGTCAACAATTTTTATTTTTTTAATGTGGCTGATAAATAATTTCCTGAAGATTACACGAACATTTTGGTAATGGCAGTAATGGAGTTTGACTCTGAAACAGAAATGACGACAGCTCTTCTGATGAATTACTGCGTTACAAAATGGAGATGGAAGTTCTTGAATCCATTAATCCTGTACAATGGTGGAAAATTAATGAACACCGATATCCGATAAGGTCATTCCTTGCCAAGACCGTTTTGAGCATACCAGTTTAAGTTTTTTCAGTTCCATGTGAATGATTATTCAGCTCGGCTGTTTATATTGTCAATTAGATCCGCTCAGCACTTGAACCAATTAATGTCAACACACTTGTCTTTTTGCGTAGTTGGTGAAAAGTAGACATATAAAGGAGACATGCCAGTGTTATTTAGATTTTCAACAAGAACGTGAAATGAGTGTTACTTATGACATCATAAATTACAATTTTGGGCTTTTATCGAAAAATAACGATTAATTAATCGTTAATTTTCAAAAGTTAACAATTAAATTTAAATTAATCGTTAACAGCCCTAGTATTTATCCAATGCTCTGATATTAGTAAAAATTTGCGGCACCCCCTAAAATTCTCCTGGCCCCCCACGCAGACAAAGCTAAATCCGCCACTGGGGTTTGGGTTAGGTTTAGTGATAGTTTTTAGGGTTTGGGTTAGGTTTAGTGATAGCTTTTAGGGTTTGGGTTAGGTTTAGTGATAGTTTTTAGGGTTTTGGGTTAGGTTTAGTGATAGATTTTAGAGATTGTTTGAATGCACATATAGGTGGGACGTGGTGGTCGAGAGGTAGCGCTCTCGACTGTCATACTGATGGTCACGAGTTCGAATCCACACGAAAGTGAGGATTTGTTCTCGGGGCCTGAGGAGTCCCCGAGTCACCTAGCTCCGAATGGGTACCTAACTAGACAATAGTTAGGCGGTTGGGGTAATGCGTGGAACCCCTCTAGCCGTGGCCTGTGACCGCTGCATCACTTGCCAACAGATCATCTCTCATGGTCTGTGGACGCAATTATCTTCTGCATAGAAGGAGCGTCTGTATATCTAAGATAATCGGAGGTTCAATGAAAGGCGCAGTGAATACTTGTAACTCTTCAATTTTATAAACATCATTTTATAAACAATGTTACCAAGAATAGCAATAACCGGAAGTGGACGAGCGCGTATGCAGCCGCATATTGGGTCATCCTGACGAGGTGATAATCACTACCAAAAAAAAATTGTCTGTGCGGTCCCTCAAACTTCTACAGACACTTACAGCCAATCACTAGCGGAGAAAAATTAAATATCATTTACATATTGAACAAATTTACGCGGACGTTCAAAACGAATTAATTTTGGTGCATTATATTTGTCATCATTCAGTACCGTGTTCCCATCTTGAAGTGTGCTACTCCTGCTAATCAATACTCTTACTCCTTGACAACATGCCACCGAAGCGACGGCGGAATGTCCCTGGACGGGTTTTGTTGTTCGTACATATATATATAACCATTGCCAACAGATAAGCTTAACAGCATATAGGTAGAAGTTTGTTTAAATTCCACAGTGTCTTTCTGTACATCTTTAGAAAATTGTATTTACGGCTTTAACCAAAAGATGATTTACATTTTTTTGGTTTCCTTTAAATTAAGATTATATAATATACTAAACATGTATGATCATTTATAGGGTTGAGCTAATTAACGATTAATTAATAGAATAATCGTTAAAAATTTAATCGATTAAAATTATTTTGATCGATTAAAATTTAAGAAAATATTTCTAACTTTTTTCCGTCCGATTTATTATTTATTTGTATATTTTTGTTAATTACATACTTACATAATTTTCCCCTCGTATTAATATTATTTATTTAGACTTGCGTACGTGAACGAAAAGAGGTTTTCTTCTTATTTCTTGCATAACAGAACGACTTACGGCACAAAATTTGGGAGCCATGGAATTACCGCGACTTAACCGATTCAGTGAAATTTTTTTATCGCAACTTAACGGGATCAATATATGCGTTATAAAAATTTAATTAATTGCAATCAATCGATTAATCAATTAATTTTTTCCCAATTAATAAAACATACTTTTAAAAAATCAGTTCCAGTACTATCACTTACACATAAAGTAAAGTAAAATTATAAACAGATGTACTTGAGATTATTTATTTTTTAAAAACCCGTTCCTCTCACTATCGGACAAGTAAAGCTTACTTGGGATGTGTCTTTCATCAGCTGATGTCTGCCGAAGCTTCTATCTCTATAGAATAAAAACCCAGCACTTAAGAAAATACATAGTGAAGTGCTTTTACCACAACAACAGCACTGCCAAGATTTTTTTCTTAGGGTCATCCACGTAAAAATTTAGAACTAAAGTTGACTTAAACTTTTCGGAAATAATTAGATAAATAAGATATTTAAAGGGTCTGTTATATTTTTCTTCATTAAATATTAACATTAAAAACAAAACGTTCCTAAAATTAAGGATTAACGAAACAAATTTGATACCTATTTTGATGACATCAGCAAAAAGCCACACAAACAAAAAAATTATAAATAAAATAACTATTTGATCAGAATATTATTAAAGCCACACAAACAAAAAAAAATTATAAATAAAATAACTTAATGTTGGATTGGATCAAAATACTATTGAGAATGTTTATTAAAAACAACATTAAATTAAATGAAAAAAATCAACCATAGAACTAGAACAAAACTCGCACTGCACACTATCCACTTACTGGCAATAAATGTCTTGTGAAACTTGAGCTTGTTGGACAAAGTTTTAATTATTTCCAACAGGAGTATAACATGAAACAAAATCTAAAAATAAATGTCTGGCTGGGGATTCAATAACTCTTTACTAAATAAAAAAATAATTTTAAAAAGAAAATTTAAAAAAATCGGGCCAGAGCCAAACCAATGAAAATGACATTCTTGGTGAATATGACGCCATGATGTCGTTAACATGAATCTAGAAAGTTCGAGAATATCAATCTATGGTGGATTAAGGGGGGGGGGGCTGAGCGGGCTAAGGCCAGGGGCCCCCGACGGTTTGGGGGCCCCCCAAGAATTTATATTTATAATAAAAGTGTACAAATGTTTGCACGAACCCTTGAAAATATAAAAAATTAAATAAATTTATAAATATTATCTATACAACTGATCGAGATTCAGACCTGAAAGTGATAGTGTTAATAATCGATAAAACGTGATTTAATTGGCTCACTTAGAGAACATAGTATAAATTATAGTTGATATTTTTAAAATTTTTCGTTATAGACAAGCTCCGCTGGCCGTGTGGAGAGAGTACAGGCAACCGGTGTGGGGTTCGATTCCCAGCACTGGAAAATAAAAAATTTCTTTTCACACTCAATTGTAGCATACAGCAAACACAATCGCACATTTATTTCTTCGTGTTCGTTTATAATATTTTCAGTATTGATATTTAGTTACAGTCCTATATTAGCCGTTAACAATCATTTGATTTTAAGGGACGCTGGCTGGATAGGGCCCCCGTTTGATTGCAGCCCGGAGCCCCGTGCAGTCTTAATCCGCCCCTGATATCAATGCATTATTTATTACAAATACAAAACGTTCGTATTTTCAGATCCTATTCTCGAATAATACACCAAAACAAATTTTGAATAAAAAATTAGATTAACACTGATACATAAACACGACCATGGGAATAACGATTTTAAACTTTGTTTACTTCACGCTGACCTCCCTCGGACCTCTTCCTGTAGTCGTTGAAGTTACAGTGCTGCCTAGAGATACGAATTTGAATCTTCAGTTACCTTGCTCGTACGTCAATCGGTTCGTATCTCAAAGCAATATCTCCAATTGATATTATCTGAAATGCCATAAATCCGTTCCAGCCCTCATTCAATTAAACAATCGTGGCCACATATTTTTTATTTTTAAAAAAGGGAGCGGAGGGAAGCAGTACATTGGACTTGAAATTTACTGATGTTACCTTGCAATATATATTTAGAATACCCCACTTTTCCTCGATTATATATAGCACATATTTGATCCTGCTCAGGAGCGGCGTTTGAGGATGGCAACTGGGGCGACTGCCCCAGGCCCCGCCCTTAGGTAGGCCCCGCGTTTCGGTCCTGAACATGTCTCGTCCTGGTTAATAGCCTGTACATGTAGAACCAAAGAGTGGATGGTAGAACGTATGCTGGAAACGATTGTAAAGAAACGAAAGAGGCACTCTTGTAATCCTTTTTGAAGGTCAAATTCCGTAGCGTAGCTCTAGACGTCTTTGAAAGCATTACACCGTTAGCGGAAAATAGGTTAGATTCAGCCAATCCTCTTTATAAACCGTTGTTTATAGACCAGAGGAAATAATGAACTTGTAATAATTTAATAAAAAGGTGACACGCGGTATTAAAATTACACAATAATCAAGATATTTCATATTTTTAAATACCATAGCATACTGGTGCTTAGCGATCTATACTAGTACTCTGGCCCCGCGGGGTCATTGCTGGCACTAGGCCCCGCGCTTACCTAACGCCGCCACTGATCATGCTTATTGGCTATAATGATTATAATATTTTAATTATACTGTTCTTATTATAACACTACACCAACGATATTGGAGTGAGTTTGATAATGTAGATTTATGATTTATGTTGCTTTACTGCAGTGCTTCTTAATTATTTTCTGTCACCCTCCCCTAGAAAAAAGAAAACATTTCCAGCTCCCCCCACCCCACGTGACTTTAAAAATTATCATTTGTCTATAAAATTGTTATAAATACAACTCTGCCGAGGTCAAACGAGGCCCCCTTTAAGGAGCCTCGCCCACCCCCCTCACCCGGGGAGCGCGCAACACTTATTGAGAAACACTGCTTTACTGTGTAATGAGTGTTTTCGTGGGAGGGCTGGGGGTGTGCGTCAATGTAAATGTGTGTTAACGTGGAAGAATGGGGCTTGCATCAATGTAAATGTTTATCACATTAAGGAATGCTCAAATATTACAATCATCACGTGGGAATATCTTTATTAAATTAATAATGACAAAACAGACAAGCTCTCGCATAGATACTTGTATAAACGATTTAAACATTCAAAATTATATATATGCTGCCTACACTAATATCAGTAAAGATCTATGTAAGTATCATCCATAACGAGTTACTGCCTACACTAATATCAGTAAAGATCTATGTAAGTATCATCCATAACGAGTTACTTACTGCCTACACTAGTATCAGTAAAGATCTATGTAAACATCATCCATAACGAGTTACTTACTGCCTACACTAGTATCAGTAAAGATCTATGTAAGTATCATCCATAACGAGTTACTTACTGCCTACACTAATATCAGTAAAGATCTATGTAAGTATCATCCATAACGAGTTACTGCCTACACTAGTATCAGTAAAGATCTGTCTCCAGCATCTCTCATGTTAACACTAAGAACCGTGAATAGGTCAGTTCGACCTTGGTTTATATCAAAGTCAAAGGTAAATTGTTACCTTGTAAAAATCAAGTTTTTGGTCGTGTTTAAAGGGCGATAGATTGTATCTCTGGTATTTCTTTAGTTACTTTATTATCTGTATTCAGTAACTGTGTCTTTTCACCACGTTTTTTATTAACTTGCTTTTTCTTTCCCGTCAGCAAAATTTCAAATTTCCCAACGTAAAATGAAACCCCCTCCGACGGTCCTAGACATCTCAATATTTTTACCACAGATAAATCTCGGATGACAATGCGTTGCATCAAAATTTCAGATCGATCAAATATACGGTAATTAAATAAATGCATTTTTAGTTTATCTCTATATAGCATCTGGATCCTGCTGCTATTGTTGACATCCTCGTGCCCCCTGAGTTCACCCCGTGACCACATCCTCGTGGTATTAAAACGTTGGGGTGGGCGTTTATGAGGTGTTTGGTATAAAAATTAAAATTTTAATTTAGAAGGCAAAATGGAGATCTGTAAGTGAGAAAATGAGTGAACTATACATGCAAAACCTCATAAGTAGTCATAAGCCCCAACCCCACGTTTTTAGTAATATTTTACACCAAGACTAAAAAAAAAATAGAGATAAAAAAAACGATTTTAAAAAATCACGTTTTTATAAGTGGACTAAAATGAAGAAAATAATTTAAAAATTATACTGCGTCTTTGTCTGTTATAAATGTGCCTACGTCTTTTAAACATGTTTCAGTTTTTTATAACTTTTTCTATTTCTTTAATAAATTATGTGTTAAAATCTATATCTTTTTTAAAGCTGTGTCTATTTCTCTAATAAATGTGTTATGTCTTCAGTACAACGTCTTCACGTCTATAGTGCCCTTGTCTAAGTGCTCTCAAAGAAAGAGGTCTGTTGATAAATTTGCGAGGAACGCCGTAAATTAGTTATTTGACATCGAAGCTTTAGCAGACGACGGCGGAAATTGATGGAGAGCATAAACAATTTATTTGATGAAATTCCTTGCTGCATTATTATTGGCGATAAGCTAGATGGGGACGTGTTACCCCGGTGTTCATTTACTTCAATATTATCTATGAATATTTTTCTGAGGGGCTGGGGGGTGGGGGTGGGTGGACATGGTGCACGAGCAACATAATTTTTTCTAGACCTTTTAGATTAAGCTACAATTTGAACCAAAAAATGTTTTTCTTATTTTCCTAACAGCAACAACAACAACAAACCAAAAAAAGTTTTGTTATTTTCTTAACAGCAACAACAACAACAACAAAAAAAGTTTTGTTATTTTCTTAACAGCAACAACAACAACAACAACAACAACAAAAAACAAACAAATAAACAAACAAACAAACAAACAAACAACTCCACATGTGTTAGAGGAATCACAAAACGATTAATAAATGGATAAATGTGTTGTTTTTTTTAATAAAAAAAACACATTTAGTACAAGACATGGGGATTTTGAAAATTATTTCATGAACAAAAATACAAGATGTTCGTTTCGTGAACTTGAAGTACAGAAGTATATTCAGATCCCCTTTTTATAAGAATGACTAATTGGGAATCGGATTCCTCATTGCACTGAGAATGCATTATTTCTTCCAAAATTTTTCTGTATTATGTTCAGGAATGAACTTTGATGTGTTTACATGTTGTTTATAAGCATGATGACACGCCCCCCTCCGAACCTATAAAATTAATCTGGGAAAATGCCGCCTCAATGTAATTTTATTTTGTTTGGAGTAGATAATTACTATTTGTTTTTTTTAAAAAAAGTTATATGAGAAATGCATTTCCAAATGAAACGTATACATGGCGACATACGCCCGTTAAAAATTGATGTCGAAGTAAAGATGTTCGTAGTTAAAGGATTTTACTTATAGCGGTTATATATCTTGGAATTTATTTAATACGTCATGCTTTAATCACTATCTTGGGTTTCTTTAAATCCCTCGGCAACATAGAGAGTTTTCTTGTCTGTTTCGTGGCCGGTAACGCCTTCACTGACTCGTCAACTTGTCGTCTGTTAGAGGTCGTTGACCATCGGCCCTCACATTCTCAGTCTGACACTATCAGTGCCTGCTGGTCTCTGAGCGGAGGATTTTGGGAATGTGGGTAGGTCAGTGCGTGTGGGTAGGTCAGTGTGGGTAGGTGAGTGTGGGGAGGTGAGTATGGGTGGGTTAGTGAGGGTAGGTGAGTGTGGGTAGGTGAGTGTAGGTAGGTGAGTGTGGGTAGGTCAGTGTGGGTAGGTAAGTGTGGGTAGGTGAGTGTGGGTAGGTGAGTGGGGGTAAGTTCAGTGTGGGTAGGTGAGTGTGGGTAGGTCAGTGTGGGTAGGTGAGTGTGGGTAGGTGAGTGGGGGTAGGTCAGTGTGGGTAGGTGAGTGTGGGTAGGTCAGTGTGGGCAGGTCAGTGTGGGTATGTGAGTGGGGGTAGATCAGTGTGGGCAGGTCAGTGTGGGTAGGTGAGTGTGGGTAGGTCAGTGTGGGTAGGTGAGTGTGGGTAGGTGAGTGGGGGAAGTTCAGTGTGGGTAGGTGAGTGTGGGTAGGTCAGTGTGGGTAGGTGAGTTTGGGTTGGTGAGTGTGGGTAGGTCAGTGTGGGTAGGTGAGTGTGGGTAGGTGAGTGTAGGTAGTGAGTGTAGGTAGGTGAGTGGGGGTAGGTGAGTGTTGGTAGGTGGGTGTGGGTGGGTGGGTGTGAGTATATTTAGTGCGGGTAGGTGAGTGAGGGTAGGTGAGTGTGAGTACGTTAGTGTGGCTGGATGAATGTGGGTAGGTTGATTTGGCTAGGTTTATGTGGGTAGGTTTATGTGGGTAGGTGTAGTTGGTAGGTTTATGTGGGTAGGTTTATGTTGGTAGGTTTATGTGGGTAGGTTTATGTGGGTAAGTTTATGTTGGTAGGTTTATGTGGGTAGTTTTATGTAGGTGGGTTTATGTGGTTAGAAAAGTGTATTGAAGGGCCTTCGTGCATGAATCCTTTTTTTAAATAAAAAAATTCTCGTGCTCGTCTTTCGCTTTATGAAGATCTCATGTACGTCAAATGATGTAATCCCATCGCATAAATAAGATTATTAGTTGACACCAGAGTGTTAGAGAAGTTTTGTTTTAATTGTGTTAAATTCTATCACGCCAACAGCAATCCTGCTTTAGTTCTTAATTAAGATGTTTCCCTCTCTTTAGATGGGTAGCCAATGGAGGTTACCGTATACCCTCCACTCGGGTGGCTGATGAATTTTTCCTAGGCAATAGCTTGGCAGTACGTTTTTTTTTTTTTTGATTCACAATTACGATTATTTAAGTTAATTGGTAATAAAATAAATAAAAGTGTTATCGGTATATTGTTACACACTAACAGAAAAACCTATATGCTGTAGGACCTAGTTAAGTCGAACTCAAAGGGACCCGAAAAAAAAATTAGACTTACGGAGTTTTCGAGTAAGGGAAAATGGCGAAATTGACGCATATTAATCAAGTACAATGTTGATATTGAAATGGGAATGGACAGCCGAACCGGCGAGAAGGCTTAACAGGAAGGAGAGGCGGTGTCTGATGTTTCATGTGAAAGGAAGCCAACTTAGCTTTGACATACCGATATGACTGAGAAAGCCACCCCCCCCCCCACATTCTAATATACATTAATGTCATGGACTTTGGCCGGAACCAAACTATTATTCGATAAAGGGAGGTTTTCAATTTAGTCCCATTTCTTGTTATGTCTCATTTCTTGTAATATCCCATTTCTTGTAATGTCCCATTTCTTGTTATGTCCCATTTCTTGTAATGTCCCATTTCTTGTTATGTCCCATTACTTGTAATGTCCCATTTCTTTTAATGTCTCATTTCTTGTAATGTCCCATTTCTTGTAATGTCTCATTTCTTGTAATGTCCCATTTCATGTAATGTCCCATTTCTTGTAATGTCCCATTTCTTGTTATGTCCCATTTCTTGTAATGTCCCATTTCTTTTAATGTCTCATTTCTTGTAATGTCCCATTTCATGTAATGTCCCATTTCTTGTAATGTCTCATTTCTTGTAATGTCCCATTTCTTGTAATGTCCCATTTCTTGTAATGTCTCATTTCTTGTAATGTCCCATTTCTTTTAATGTCCCATTTCTTGTAATGTCCCATTTCTTGTAATGTCCCATTTCTTGTAATGTCCCCTTTCTTGTAATGCCCCATTTCTTGTAATGTCCCTTATCTTATAATGACCACTCTTCTTGTATCCCCTTTCCTACTCTAGCAGTGTCCTACAGCCAGTGACCAGAAGATGGGCTCGGGCTCCTGTTGTCCTTGCATCACCCTCCTCGCTGCCCTTATGTCGCTGACGTCAGCGCTGGGCATGTTCACCAAGCCGAACGATGCAGACAGTCGTAGGTACGACGTCCTGGATATCCTCGTTCACCACCTCAACGACGTGGAAGGTCAAGGACTCACGTTACAGGAAGTGCTCCGGGAAGCTTTTCTGTCCAAACCCACAGAGCTCGTTTATGACGAGGAAGACTCCGACCTGGAGTCCACATCTGGTCAACGGGACAATTTAGATGACCAGTACAGAACTATGCTTGAGCTGGTCACCCGAGAGGAGCCTTCTGATACATTGCAAGGTCAAGATGACCCTGTTAAAAGGGGTGAGTAATCTTGCTTGTTAGAATCTCAATCTATTCGTCTTGTAATAATATGTTCTCTATCTTTTTGCTTTTTTGTGTTGAACAGCAGATCTGCATTAACGCGCTATGCTTCGTGGAGAAATTTGATACCTACTTGATGAAGTTCTGATGTCATGCCAGTTAAGCCGGTCATAAAAGCATGACATTATTGCAAATGTTTGCATGAAAGACAATGATGCTAGAATTGAAATGAATAGCTAAAAACACCTCTCCTATTCTAGCCAGTTTAATTTTTTAAGGAGTGACATTTGAAATAAAAATCTTTATATTAAAAGAACATAACGCACAGGGATTCATTGGGATTCCAGTATCTGAATTCTTTCGAACAAACCATGTTCTAAACTTATCATGATGGTGTCATCATAAATATATATACTGAATACTGAATGAAGTCAGAGACCCGATTTAAGACTCTAGTGGGAAAAATGGGAAACTCAATTGCCGTCAAATTTTTCACCTATGGAATCGTGACCCTGTGTTACCCATGGCAGGAAAACATTCGGGGTTATCCCCCATGATTAGTAGGAGCTCAGAATAACGTTATGTACATGTTTCCTTTTTTGAGCTGTTACAACCTTGGCGCTAGGCTACAGAGCTGTTGGTAGGACATGACAGATAACCCAGCCACCAACCATCGTCCATCTGCCGTGCACCAACACGACCGCTATGGTGAACTCGTTGAACAAAATAAATCTTTCATGTGTCCTGACTTCATATTATATTGTCAACGTTCTCTTTCATTTCATAAAGCGAATTTTAATCAATCCCACGGCAACTCGTTTAGTTTATATCAAACGTTGTAGACAGAGGTTTACTTACTGTTCCCAACCCCATCAGAAAAAAAGCAAACAATATATTAAAATTATAATTTCCATGCATGCCTAAACGATCTCGCATTGATCATTGCGACTTTTGAGTACTATATCAGCACTTTTTTCGGATTACTTTGCATTTTGTAATTGTATTTTGTTTTCGCTGATGAAGCAAAAACTATTGTAGAACTATTTCGCTACAACTAATTTTCAAGTTTTCAAACAACCTGCTCTTTTAATTTTCCTTCTAAAATACAGCATATTGCGAAACTTCACAGACATAATAGCTTTCTGAAATAATTTGTCTTTAATTACAACTTTAAATCTTCAGTGAATTTATAAATATAGGAATAAACTACGCACAACATATTTTTTTACAGAATGCTAAGTGATGTTATATTACATATGGACTTCAAAGTGTTCCATACATGAATATTGAAGGATATCGTTTAATCTTCAGTTCAGAAAATGGGGAACATGTGCTTCTAAACCGTCCTTTGTACCACCATACTCGAACAGCCATATGGCCCCAGGAAGCTACGCTCAACGATAAACTATATAGTGAACTTAACCAATTGTCAGCCACAGCGCAGTTCATCACAGATATAGGGCTTGTGTTCTAAATCCTCCTTCAAAAGATTTTGAGAACGAAGAAGAAATAAAGTACTGCTAATAAGAAAGCGCCGCCTTGACATGACCAGAGACACTTAGTACAATCGCGACAAAATGCTCACTATTTCCTCTACCCCCATTTAATGGAGGAAAGAAAAGTGGTTTCGGGGCAAATGTCGGCCCATACGTCTAGGCCTAGACCAGTGTATCCATCAGTTAATTACATCAGTTTTAGGCCTCAGAAAAAGGCAAGGGATCTACCATGGCCTAAGTGAGAAGGCCAGGAATCTACCTGGGCCTAAGTTAGAAGGCCAGGGATCTACCAGGACCTATGTTAGAAGGCAAGGGATCTACCAGGGCCTATGTTAGAAGGCCAGGGATCTACCAGGGCCTAAGTTAGAAGGCCAGGGATGTACAAGGGCCTAAGTTAGAAGGCCAAGGATCTACCAGGGCCTAAATTAGAAGGTCAGGGATCTACCAGGGCCTAAGTTAGAAGGCCAGGGATCTACCAGGGCCTAAGTTAGAAGGCCAGGTATCTACAAGGGCCTAAGTTAGAAGGTCAGGGATCTATTATGGCCTAAGTTATAAGGCCAGGGATCTATTAGGGCCTAAGTTAGAAGGCCAGGGATCTACAAGGGGCTAAGTTAGAAGGCCAGGGATCTTCCAGGGCCTAAGTTAGAAAGCCAGGGATCTACCAGGGCCTAAGTTAGAAGGCCTGGGATCTACAAGGGCCTAAGTTAGATGTTGTGCAATGCACATGGTCAGCCCTGAGGCTGACTGGTGACAAACACTAGCTTCGTTCCGTTGAATCGATACGGAATTATAGTAGATGGCCCTTTGTTCGGCGGATTATCTGTAATTTACGCAAATTGAATAGAACTTAATGGTCTCGTTTTGTGAAGAGGATTGGACCTTTTTTTTCCGCTAAGCATCATATCTTTCCTACCACAGAAATGGGTCCGAGGAAAGTTAATGCCATAGGTATAATTTTGAGCAAATATTTCAGTAAATTTAAAAGTTAAAAAAAAACAACACAACTTTTTTTCCATTCCGTTTCAGTACAAATTAATGAAAATATGGCACTAACAGTAAAAACCTTGTTTGATCTATGGTAAAACAATTACTATACCTCAACCGGCCACTTCCATGAGTTCATTTCTTCTGATCTATCATCGTTTAAAAAAGATAAAAATAAAGCGAAACCAAAATCGCTTTTCAAATAAACAACGTGTTAACGAAAACTTGAGACACCAGCTTGTCGCGTAGCTCGTAAATCACATTTAATTTCTGCCAAAACACCGGTAAGTATTCTATTTTAATACAAGCATTTTTTGTTTGTTTGTAGAAGAGCAACGTCCTCAAGAAGTTTGTCGTCCACTATTTAATGTTTAAAATTACATCTGTTAACCCCAAAGTATGAATACCGGTAATACATTTTTTATAGCACGCCGTAAGTACATCTTGTAAAATGGTGTCTGCCAGGGTGTCCTCTTCTTTTCTTAATACCATTTTGGGCTCTGTCCTTTTGGGCTCTATGATAAATTGCCTTATTTATTTATATAAAATTTTAACGAGTGATTCAGGCAAATTTCAATCTTCGTTAAAAAAAACAACAACAACAGTTGAATACAAATGCGTAAGGTGACAGGGCTAACGTAATCACAAATTAAAGCTTAATATTTACTTAATGTAAATAGTAGCTTATTACTTTAAGTTATTAAAAATGAATGGTATGAATAATATTTTAAAAAAATATAAAACATTCTCAAGGCTTATTTTCTATTAAAATGTCTTTTTTTTTTTGCTACTTGAAAATTCTTTCTTTAAAATTCCTTGGTAAAAAAAAGCTTGTACTATTTATTATTATTTTCCGCATATTTAACTCTCTCCTGATTTTATACCTGTTATTCTTATTTTGCCACTTTCATATACTGCCGATTATTGCGTCTTTTGCGTTTTTTTAAAATTACACATATTTTAAGCAGAATGTACATTTCATACTGGATAAAATGCTCACCAGCTTCCCCTCAATTTACCTCAACGTATATAACTTAACCATCCCAGCTGGCTGGACTCAGTGACACCTTCAAGCCTCCGGGGGGGGGGGGGCGAATCATTGCATTCACAGAGACTTAAACCTGAGACTCTCAGTACGCCAGCCGAGGGTGGATGCAACTTGACCATCTTTTAACATAATTGTCATTTCTAAACTTCCTTTGTTTACTTTAAACTCTCTCACCCACCTAACCCACCTACCCCGCCTACCCCACCTACCCCACCTTTATACGGTCAACTCCAGCCACCAAACCCTTTATTTCGCATCCGCTTCCCCCTCCCCCTCAACTAACTATTTGGTTCTGTCGCCGAAAACGGACAGAAACAATAAATAGTTATACAAACCATTCACAAAGATGACAGTGTGTATTTCACTGTGACAGCTTTACGATAAACGCTACATCTTAACACCGAGATGACAAATATCTGGAATAGTTGGGATGCTCAAACAAATCCTGTCCAAACCGCTGCAGTAAAACCGATGCTAGTAGTAGTAAAGGTGGTACATTTTATAGAATTATTAATTGTTGTTACAGTTGACCCGAAGAAAAACAGAACATTAGTTTTTGTCACAAATGTCATTGAATCGGACGAACATGAGGGCTTTGATCGATTGTATCCGGTTATATCAATACATAATCCTTTATCTGAACCGGAAGCATTTCTAGCGTGGGTACTTTATCATGAGGTCACGCATGCGTATACTAATAGTTCAGGACTGTAAAATATGGAAAAATGATTTTTGTTTTTAACTTCATCAAAGATCTAAAGTAAAAAATAATAACAATAACTACTTGAGAACATCTTTTAGAGATGACATTAGAATTCTACTTTATTCACTGTGGTGGAGTCGGTCACTTGAAGATTGTGTTAGAAATACTTCTTATGGGGTTTGCCATTTCTAAAACCAGAAAACGTCATAGCTCCATGAGTGATATTTCTATTTTTTAAATATTATTTTCTAGCTGAGCAATGTTTTGTTTTACAGTAGAGTCACTATTTACTCAAAATTTTATTAAAGTATTTTTCATAGTAAATTTACGAAACTTTGTTTCATTTCAATTCCATTATGCTGACTTAAATTAATGAATAATCAACAAATAGCTGAGGAGATACATCCTTCCACATATATCTACAACTTCATATTGAATCGTATCTTTAATTAAATTTTTTTTTATAAAATTTGCTCTTAAAAACGATATACCTCTATAGCTCCAATATGTCTATTGATAGATTTCCGCCATCTTATGACAAGGAATATTGAGAACGATTGAATGCATCGTTTATAGATAGCGTAGACGTAGGACCACCACCTTATTCAGAATGGTGAGCCCTTCATTTACATATAATGTTTTAATTATTACTACTGCTAATTTAATCAGAGTGATTGAGTTTATTGTTCAGAGATAACACTAGAATAATTACTACTACTACTATCACCAAAGTTGCTGAGTCCACCGTTGATAAAAAAACTTCAGAATTACTACTTTATTCTGGTTAAAAGTAATGGTTATTGTCGTTCACCAAAAGTATGGTTGTCAAGGTACACAGAACAAAAGTATGGTTGTCAAGGTACACAGAACAAAAGTATGGTTGTCAAGGTACACAGAACAAAAGTATGGTTGTCAAGGTACACACAACAAAAGTATGGTTGTCAAGGTACACACAACAAAAGTATGCTAGCCAAGGTACACACAACAAAAGTATGGTTTTCAAAGTACACAGAACAAAAGTATGGTTGTCAAGGTATACAGAACAAAAGTATGGTTGTCAAGGTACACAGAACAAAACATTCTTCCTAGTTACGTCTTCAAACTTTACTTTCAAAATTAATTAAACAGCAATCAAACAATTCTTTACATTTTAAATGATAAACGTACCTGATATGCTTGCACCGTAATGTCATTATATGGTATACATACGAATTCATACGATACATTTTTTGTACGTATGTTACTATTTTTAGTATTAAGCTCTGTGAACACAGATACTTGTTGCTATACTGCGCTATATAAATTATCAAATTATTTTTATTTTTTATTATTATTTGAGGTGACATTTCTTATTTGTGTCCCGTCCACCCCACCCCTTCTTTTCGACCGAGTCACCAAAGCACTACAAAACTTTACACATTATATTAGGAACTTTTGCCGCAAAGCGTTCCAGACTTCATGTAAATGGGCTTTTAATATATTGAAAATGTTCCCAGTGCCCAATGGGGCTGTAACAGTTTGGGGTGGTTGGGGGGGGGGGCGAATATCGTCCATCAAACCATGCTGACGTCATAGCTAATCAACTCAAATTAATTGAAAAAATGTACATTCAATTTAAGTAACCAACAAGAAATCTAAAAATCGCTACCATCCCAAACAAGGCACACGACGTCACATTAAATCGACGTCATTAATATTTTAATGTTTTAACTTTATTATCTCAGGTTTTTTCCATTAACATCATTTTTACCCACTAGATTTAGAAAAAAAAAACTCGAATGAGTATTTAAATTAAACGCAATTACCAACAAAGAATTTCCGATTTTTTATTTTATTTTTTATTTAAAAGGGAAATCATTCTAGAATCACACCAATAAGTGTCGATAGCATTAACAAAGTGGGGCAAACCCCATTAACTATCATTCTAGATTACTTTAAAATTAAAAAGTTGTTTCAAATCAATAATTTCGAAACTCAACAAATCAATTGCTATCTTAGTATCTACAAATTGCTGCTAAAATTGCGGGAGTTGAACGAAAATAGATTTTTCAAAAATTCCTTCTCCAACATTGTTCTTAAGATTATTAGCTGCCGCTTGGTGTTTGTTTCAACCAGATAGATGTTATGGTTGGCGAGAAATTGACATAGTATTGATTTTTTAATTTTTATTATTTTATTTTCCACGAAATCCACAAAACCTTTTCGGTATTTTATTGGCCCGTGCCATCCTTGGAACCTCCTAACATATTTGCAAAAGACCCGATTTGACGTTCAAAGCTCGAACACACTGGGCAGAAATTTCGAAATATATAAACGATATTTTTCACAAGGGAAATTGCGTTAAAAATATTATTTCTTATCTTATCTTATATATTACAGACGCTCCTTCTATACAGAAGATTATTGCGTCCTACGTATTTCTATGGTATGTATTTAGTCCTGTATTCTTACTAGAGTTTTAAATGATGATAAAGTGTTGGCTTTCCTGGTTTCTTCAGGCAACCCATTCCACGCCCGAATACCGGACGGAAAGAAAGAAAACTTGTAACGCACAGAATTTGGTGGGGTTATCTATAGAGCGTTCCAGAGTCAGACAGTCAGTGATGAATATCATTAAACTATAGATTTCTCAAATTCTTATTTCTTGTCTTAGATTCGTGTGCGACACATTTTTGAGGATGACTTTCCTTTGCTTATCGACATTCGTCCCCGCGAACATCTTCGGTTAAGTTTCTGTTCAAATGTCGTTGAGACAAGTACTCTTTAAAAGTTGATTCGCACATTGGCGCGCAAGTTATTTTTTGTGTTAAAATGTTTTCAAACCGTTCGGAAATGTTCGGTGGGTTGATGTGCATCGAGGATAAGAACAGGTTAACATTGATTCTCAAATTAATTTTTGTCTTATTTAACAGGTATATACACGGTATTATTTGTTTAGTCTTCATCTTGCTTTACTTTTTGGGAAACTAAAAAACATACGTTTTTTTTCAAATGGAAGAAATCTTACAAGTAAATAATGTAATGTTAAAGAATAAATTGTCTTTAAAAATTAATATAATTTGTTTTCTAAAATTGCTTAATATTATAATTTTTTTTTTTTTTTAAAGATAAAAGATAATTATTATAACACTTTTTTGGTTGCTTCAACTCTTCAACAAAAACCAAGGTTATATTTTGAACGCACTGTGAAATATTGGAGCGACTAGCTCTCTAACGAAATCTGCGATGGGAAAATGTATCGATTTATTTCCACCATTTAAAACAGCAGTTTCAAACTCGTACATTTTTAATAGCGTGAAAATAGACGTTAATCTTGAAAATACGTGAGAAAAATAAATGTACTTTGAAAAAAAAACAAGCGAAAATTAAAGTTAGGTGGGGGGAGGGGGTTGAATTTTCGTAATCTGATATGAACTGACGTGTTTAAAATTAAACAATCGATCCTCTTCGCTACCTTCTGAAATCTGAAGAACCAGTTTGACCTAGAATTCATTATGACTCTTGGAGTCAAACTCTGTGAGGGTAATGGCAGTTTCAGATAGTTGTAGATCAGGNGTTGGGGTGGGGGTGGAGGACGGCGAGTGATGGAGGTTGCTTTAAATTTGACTCCTTTAATATGTAAATATCCCGACTTTGAAATTCATTGGTTTCTATTCACCAGAAACTTATGATATTTGACACAAACGTTTTTGAATATGATCTACATGTGCAGGAAGATTTTGAAGGGGAAAAAAATAAAAACGACAGAGGTGTTGGGTAACACGTGTCCGAAGGTGACCCGATAGATCAGCCCCTGGATGATTTAAAAAATTATGACTCAAAACTGTTGGTATGTGGGCCAAGTTTGAGTGGCTTGAATATCTCTAGCCGGGGACTACAAGACGGGGGACACCAGCAGCCCTAATCAGCGGTCCCCATGAGTTGGCACGAAGGGGAATATTTAATCCTCTCATTGTATGTCAACCCTAAGCAGTTGGGGCGGGGGAGGGGGGAATACCAAAGTTCTCATCTGGTTTTTATCGTCTTCTCAAACAATGGGACTTCCATATCGGGCCGTAGTGGTGGGCGCGGGGGAGGGGGGAGGGGGTGTGGAAAAGTCTGGTCTGGGATAGAAGCGATCTCCACCCACCCGTGGTGTCATTTACATCACAGGGGATCTCAGTTTTGAGGCTGGAGAGTAGCGGTCAATGAAATAGAATGACAAGGGATCTCAAACGGGAGGCGAAGGTGGATCGACTTGGTTTAGTGATAGAATCATATCGTAAAATTTGTCAAAATTCACTGTCGTGAGACACGAGCAATTTGTCTCCTAGAATCATACGATTTTTTTCTCTTTCTCTTTTCGTCTTGCCTGCGACGTCGTTATTCAACCTGCAGTTTAAAATTTTGTATGGTCCTTTTATCTTCGCTTAGCCCCGCGATTTTATCCAATTTACCACCTATTTGTTTATGTTATTTTTCCCTCCTCGGCTTTAGAGAGCATTTCCCCATAGCATTTATCGTTTATTTATTTATCCCCTTCAGGTTCTTCAGAAAGCATTTTGACTCCATCTTCTCTTCTCCTCGCCGCTCTATTTAATTGACTTTCCTATCCCTTGTTACCCCAATGCTGTTTGTGTAGTGTGTCGTTTCATTGTCTTCGCTAAACCCTGTTACCACAATGATGTTTGTGTAGTGTGTCGTTTCATTGTCTTCGCTAAACCCTGTTACCACAATGATGTCTGTGTAGTGTGTCGTTCCATTGACTTCACTAACCCCTGTTACCCCAATGCTGTTTGTGTAGTGTGTCGTTTCATTGTCTTCGCTAAACCCTGTTACCCCAATGATGTCTGTGTAGTGTGTCGTTCCATTGACTTCACTAACCCCTGTTGCCCCAATGCTGTCTGTGAAGCGTGTCATGGTTACACGAAATTGTCTTAATACGCGGTGATAAATAAAGGAAAAAGGAATTAACTTGACAACGGTAAAAAATATTGTATTTCATGTCCAGACACCGTTTACTCCAGACGCGCAAAAAACTATTCAGTTTTTGGTATAAATATAGACACCATTTACCAGAGGCGGACCTAATTCGTAACATGCTGCAGATCAACACCTGGTCTATTGTTGGCTCATTCGCTTGCTCGTCCATTGAGGTACTCAGCTGTACGGGCTTTGTTGATATTTCTGTGACGGAACTGGGGCAATGGGGGTTGTGGAGGCTGTGGTTATGGACCGGTGCATATTTGTGTTTAAAAATAGCTCAGTTCGTCATGATTTCGGGGGGACAAGCCAATACCCGTCCAATACGTCAAGCGAATCCAATTGGACATGATGGACGGCCCATGTTGATTCCTGCCTTTGTTGGGGGTCCGTGGATTCTATAATTGGTCTACGGTCAAAACTATAAAAAAAAAACCCATGGAAAAAAATCTATGGATAACACCTCACCCCATCCACTAACCCCACGCCCCCCCCCCCCCATAATGTTGCCCGGGATTGGTTGAGAGCGACATCTATAATCAACATAAAACTTAAAAATTATATAATGCAGTGCTGCCATCGACAATTTTAGGAAAAACCTAGCCAAAACGTCAAAATAAACCTAGATCATAAGGAAAAAAAGAGAAAAAACCTAGACATGCTAAAAATAAACAAAAGGTGACGTCACAAAGCTCCCCACCCCACCCCCTTATTTCAAATAGAGCATTTCTCAAATAACTTTTATTGTCAAGTATTATTCAAGTTTATTCAGTGTAGGTGTAAGGGTGCAATCCAATAGCGTAAAGAGTGTGAGGCCATTTAAAACGTCACTAAATAGTTAGGTATCAAATATTAAAGTGCAGATTTCATTTAAAGTGGCGCGATTTTCGAAGTGACGTCACAGTTCTTAAACAGCTCCCTCCCCATTGTCACAAATCTCACAAAAGTATGACTACATTCCATCCTTCCCCAAAATTGTTTAGGCATTGGCATTTATTAATATATTCTACATAACTATTTTTAAAATATACTTACATTTGAATTTTTTATCACTTATTATCAGTCATTATCTTTATAAATCCTTTGGCAATCTTTAAATTATCAGCATTCTTGGAATAATTCACTATGACTATCTGAGTCTTGCGTTAGATTATCTTTACCTCAATACTCAATACGGCATATACTTGAGAGTTTATTCTCTCATCGCCGACAGAAGAAAATGTTAGAGCCTCTAATAGTCTAATAAAATTGAATGTTTTTGCTCAATAAAGTTGTTTTATCTTGTACCAGAATTGTACAGACATATGGCGCCACCTTTCGAATTTAGTAGCATAATATAAGAGTCATAGATTATGATAGATATTATAATGGAACATCAAAGAGCGGCTAAAAATACTGTTGCTACATATCTACTGCTTATTTTTATTTTTGAAAAATCGAATTATTTAGAATTTGAATTGCATATATTTAATTATTTTGTTTCTTTCACATGGAATATTACTATAAAAAAAAACCAATCTTAAAAAAACCTTGATTATGACTATTTTTGAAACAAAAAACCTAGAAACCTAGCCGGGGAAAAAAAACCTAGATCTAGGTTGAAAAACCTAGCGCTGGCAGCACTGATATAATGTACAGTATAGGACTTGAAAAGTGAAACACTCAATTATAAAGGAAATGGAGAAACGTGGTTTATATAACCATGGTAATTTGAGAAAGAAAAAAAAAAGAATTTAACGTTGAAATTTGTTAGAATATTAATTTGAAAGGTGCGTACAGCTAATCCCGAATTGGAATGTGGCATAATTTTTTCAGCTCCTCCACCTAAAGAAAATTTCTCTATAAATTCAAAAACTATTTTCTATTCTCCGTGCCTAGAGAGGAGACCCGGGCGCCCCCCCCCCCCCCCCCGCGCAAAACGCCAATCTACAAACTCTACGCTAGAAAATCATTTTAAAATGTCTTTAAATGAAGATTAATTAGTTGAATAGCGGAGCGTCGTTAATCAGGTTTCTCTTAAACCGAGAGACTGTTGACTATTGATTTGGAGTCAGTAGGGGAGGGGGGTAGCCAAACGAGTTGTTAGGGGGGGGGGAGAGGGAAGAGGCGCAACAAGAAGCCGTGGGTGAGTAAGGCAAGCGTGTCGGGCAGGGCTAGAATCGAGGTGCTCATAAAACCAGATCAAATACCGACACGTCCCCCGCCGTGATCACAACACGCGTTAGGCGGGCCTATTTAACACGGCAGATCAATTGATAATCACTCAGTCGAGCGGGAAGATGAATGGCGAATTTGTGCAAAACGCTGTCGGGCACAGAATGGAGCTAGGGTAGCGCACAATTGATGTTGTAGTCAAATGTCGTCACTTTAAGAGAAGAGAGAGGAAAACAACGATGAAAAAAAAATTACTGGTGGGGTTGACATTTAACGACGGCTGCGACTGTGTGAAGTCACGTGACAAGCGAAGTCATGTGACCAAAGTGTGAGGTGCTATTGTGTGCTTTTGTTTCTCCCCGCCCACACAATTTTTGCTTTTGGAAATTTCATCATCGCGACCTTCTGTTGGGAGCGGCGCAGTCCACTGAGGTACCCCCGGGCGCCATCATGTTTCTTAGCTCTATGTAGCCAGGTTTTTTTTTACGGGAGAAAGTTTCAGCATCTCAAGTGTGCAGACGATTAAAACGTGCATTGAAAATAGCTTAAAATGCAAAGATTGTATTTTTTATTTTGAATGCCAACGGGATTACAAATTTAAAAACCATTTCTTTGACAATTTTTTTATTACAAATAATTAAACTCATGCGTCATGCGCCTCTTGCAAAGAATATATTTATTATAGAAGGAAATAATGTATTTTAGCTTGGAGTTTTGAAACACTTCTTGTTACTAAATTTAGTAAAATTTAGTTCACATAATACATTATTCTCCCTGTGTCAAATGCTCAGATTAATGTAATTAAGACTTTCAGAAATGTGGTGCCCGTGGCAATATTATTACGAGACAGATAACATTAGAAAAACCATGAATAAGAACAGAGGAAACGTCAGCATTTCAATTATTTTTCAAATGAATAGATAGTAAATAGGTCGAGATCTTGTTGGAGTTCGGAGTTGTAAATATTTCGCAGTTAGTACTTCACTAAATGTGACATTTACTTCATGACAACTTTACTTCATCTCACCTTAATTATTAAGGAATTATTCCTTTCAACTTCACATCATAACACATTTACTTCGGACAAGTTTACATCATAACACATTTACTTCGGACAACTTGACATCATAACACATTTACTTCGGACAACTTGACATCATAACACACTTCGGACAACTTGACATCATAACACATTTACTTCGGACAACTTGACATCATAACACATTTACTTCGGACAACTTGACATCATAACATATTTACTTCGGAAAACTTTACATCAAGTCAACTCAGTTCATTTCAACTCTATCTTATGTCACGTTTACTTCATCCCAAACTTCACTTCATGTCACATTTACTTTATGTCACCTCAACTTCGTGACAGATTTACCTCATGTCACATCTACCTCATATTAACTATACTTCATGTCACCTTTACCTGATGTCAATTCTTTCTACCCCTTTTACCTAATTCCACACCTCTCTCATACACCATTACCTCGCGTACCAACCAAAAGCAATAAACAACCAGGAATACCGCCACGCTTTAAAAGAGACATGTTATGAAGCCATCACTCAGAGGAACCGATGGCATTTACCGCTCGAAAGATAAAATCTTGCAGCCCACTTGTTTCCACGACCCCTCATGACGGGGCCCCCCAACATAACTGCAGCATCTCGTCTCGGGGGAGACCCCACGCCTGGCAGGGGAGGCAAACACCGTGTCCAGAATATCGCCGTTGAAATTAATCTTCCATCTGGGTCTCGCACGGTGCTCGGCGCGTCTCCTAGGTATTGGCGCGTTCGCTGATCGCGTTACAAAACAAATCACATCTCTCACGGAGCGGTGTGCACCACAGGAAGCCAATATGGGAGGAAACACAGTTAAAAAGTGGATGAATTTTAAATCGAATACAAGGGCATGTTTTAACCTAGTGTTTAATGTGATACCTATCATCTGGGGACACCAAAGCGGACAATTTATCCTGCTACAGACCAGGATAGACATTGTACGTAAGCGAGTTGTTTGTATAGAAACAGTGATGGGCTTCCGGAACCGTTGGTCACAACCAGAGAGCTTTGTGTGCAGGAAACCAAAAAGACTTTTGAAAGTTAAATATCAATCACAACTAACCCAAGAAACTAACCGCAAAGGCGGAACTTTTCGATGGTATTCTCAATTACGAGGAATCAAAGATACAACAACAGAACCATTCATATAAGCCTGGGGGAGGGGGGTAATTGCCATATTCCTATAGGAGCGTACAGATCAGCTTTTACATTTACGTTTTTCTCTCAAATGTGATATCTTGTAACAAACTCCCACAGGATCTACATTCCTCGCACAACCAGGTTTACTACTGTTTATTCCCCGTATTATCCATGAACAAAATAAATCTGCAGTCTACGATCAAGTATGAGGTTATGTCGATATGTTCAGTTTTGGAGGCAGAAAGCGACATTCTGAGTTTTTAAAGTCAAGCGAGTCTTGTAATTTATTTAACGAAATGTAACTTGATATATTGAGGGTTGATACTTTGTGGAGTGCAATGTTATATCGTAACTTGATATATTGAGGGTTGATACTTTGTGGAGTGCAATGTTATATCGTAACTTGATATATTGAGAGTTGATATTTTGTGGAGTGCAATGTTATATCGTAACTTGATATATTGAGAGTTGATATTTTGTGGAGTGCAATGTTATATCGTAACTTGATTTGGATTTGAATGTTACGGGATATTGTTAGTTTATAAAAAAGTGGAAAATAATGTAACATCTCGATTCTTATTATTTTTGTTGTTGTAGAGTATTGAATTTTATAGAGAGGGATTCCTTTCACATCTTGCATTTATCTTATGAACTTACCTGAAATAATATAAGCTTCCATAAATTGAAAGACTAGTAGACACTCGGAGGGATAGAAAGTTGGATTAAAGGTAGGATGGATATACGGATAGAAAAAAAGTACATGGGGCCATGGCAAAAGGTCAAAGTCCCGCCCCCCACAGTGTTTAACTGAGTTAAGTGTCTTCTAGTGGAAGCCAAAAGGTCAACAGGGTCACACCCTGATTGAGTGCGATGGTGTGGCTACTGTTGACGTCTGGCATGTCCAAGATGGTGGGCGGGGGAGGGTGGCGGTGGGGTGGGCAGTGGAGGGTTCTATACGAAATGTGGAGATAGAAACATTTGTGTTTTAGGAGCTAGACACATATGTGTGTGTGTGTGTGTGTGTGTGTTTAGGAGAGAGAGAGAGAGAGAGAGAGAAAGAGAGAGAGGGAAAGAGAGAGAGAGAGATTTCTTTTAATTAATTGGGTGTAGCTTTGGAGACATTAAAATTAAAATGAAAGAAAACTTACAGTCACGTGATTGTATATAACGAAAATCCATATGGAGGTAATTATTCAATATACTCATGTTTATTAAAATCGTTCAGAAGACATCATGCGGTGTTCGGGTGCCGTGAAGATAATATTAATAATAATTTGAGAACCTATTTAGCGTGGTACCCCGTCTAGCAGTTAAAAAGCGTATCCGTCAGCGGTGATAACTCTGGTTGGTTGTAATGTGCTTGATAGGTTCAGTCCCCCTAGACGAGGGTCCAACGTAGTGAAGTGACGTTGTGGTAGTACACATACAACGAGAAGTTGTAGCTGAAGGGACATTAAGGTTGTGTGATGGGGTTGGTTTGAATGTGGCGTAATGGAAAGGGTGTGACGAAGTGCAATGTACTTCAAAATCTGAACAGATTGCTACATTGGCGGTCGTTGGCGGTCAGCAAGGGTCAAGAGTGGTCAGGAGTGTAGGAACTAAAAGAAGGACACTGACATGTTTTAAGATACCAATAAAATGTTGCTAGCGCTTAACGTTAATTTCTTCTGAAAACTTGCTCTTCTGTTTCTTGTTAATTTTTTTAACACCTGGGGATCCAATTTCGTCGTATTTGTCAAGGTAGGATAAAAATGACACAATGCATATTCTAAAAAAATAATTTAAAAATAAATAAATAATAATAATAAATCTTTGTTTAATTTATATTGTTAACATCACTGAAAACTGAAAATGTCGAAACTACCGAATAGAGGAAGGGGATGGGGCCGAGTTATCAAGTCAGTTTGAAGACCACTGGTTTTCACCACATTTTCACAATTTGATACTTTGAGTCTGAATGTGTGACGAAACTCAAGTCGAAAGGCCGGGGTGGGGGGGGGGAAGTGTATCAAACCGTGACATTCATCGATAATGTCACCAAACAGCAAACACAAACAGTGCAATTAAAGCTAAATGATAGCCTCGTAACAAATGGCTCGCAGCTTGAAGCGGATTTTCCACATAGAAATTTGGTCTGGAAATTTAAAAAAAAAAATTACAACCAGTTTCAAATTGAATATATGTAACAAAATTCTAGAAAAAAAGATAGGCACTTTTGAAAGGTGGCGTCAGCAAGACTTATTTATTTTTGCGCCCTTGACAAAAAATAAAAAAATCCGAAAGATAGAAAATACTAAAATTGAATAAATTGAAGGATTAACCCTCGGTGCCCCTGGCAACTGCCCCGATGCCAAGTTGTTGTTACGCCCGTGTGTATCCATAATGTTGATAAACTATGTTTTAATTAATAAACAAAAAACGCGTGTCCATTCAGAGGCGTTTCCAGGGTCGGTTCCCCATGAAAGGTACAGTGGGCTATTTGCCAAGAACCATTCTCTAGTGTTGGAAGAAAACCCCACCACTCCATTTATAGAGAAACTCTCGTTAGAGCAGAGCCACAAGCTCCACGCTTATAATCTGTCAGTCGCTGAACACATCAGGAATCAAAAGAAACAACAACAACAATACAAACCTCAACAACGGATTTTTGCAAAAAGCCCGAAATTTGAAGCGTCATCTTGAAAGTTACCCCAGACACTAGTCTCACTACAGTAACAAAATCTTGAGTCAGGGCGATGACATCAATTTTTTTCTGCTAATGAAGCAAAGGGTATCATAGAAGTTACGCCACTGCTCTGTTGACCAGAGTAACTAAATCTGGTGTTCAGAGGTGACAACCTGAAATCCTTTTGACCACAGTAATAAATACTGACGTCAGAGATTTACCAATGCGCGGTAATTCCGACAAACCAACGAGTTTTAGAATAGTCTCCACCCACGCACCCAACAAATTGAGATGGTAAAAAAAAATAATTTAAATTAAGATAAAAAAAAATCTTCGTGCCCCGGGGCCCAGAGGCGCCTCACGGTTGACCGGTTTACTTTGAATTTCCGGGAAAATCTCGGATAGGATCTTCCGGCCCAGTTACGACCTTCCGGCTTATTTTAGACTCGGTAACGAGGTTCATTTCTGGTACCGTCTGTTACCACTAGTGGCAAGAACGAGAACCGCATCTGTTTGAAGGTCTGATACCTAATGAATGAGCTAATAGAGGTTCTCACACTTTGTTCAGAGCTTACATTTTTCTGAGAAGGGTTTTAGGAATAGAATCAAGGGGAGGCATTTAAGTACGCATTTTATTTCGTGGATTAAAATTTTTTAACTTGTAATAATTAAAACATTGAAAAATATACCTATAAATTAAAACAAATCCACATATTTCTACCCGTCCCCAATATCTTGACTGTCACAATGCCTATCCCCTTCCTATCTTGCTGAACTTTTGTCGGTCTACTCACCAAGTTGTCAGCTACGCTCTTCTGCAGACACACGCATTCTCTGTGTTCCTAAGACACAAACTAAAACATTTGGCGAAAGGTCATTTTCTATTTGTGCAGCCAAACAATGGAATTCTCTAACATTACACATCCGTAGTATTTCAACTACTAAGTCCTTCAAGACTGCACTTAAGACACATCTTTTCAAAATTTATTTTCAAAATTAATTAAACAATATATCCTTTAATGATTAACGTAGCTGATGTATAACGTATTGTCATTTATGTAGTTAGTATGTTTCTTTAATTAATATATGTATTGTTATCTCCATGTAAAGATCTGTGAGCCCGGCTCCTAGCTGGGATACAGCGCTATATAAATTATCATATTATTATTATTATTATTATTATTATTATTATATTATTATTATTATTATTATTATCCACCCCGGAAGTGATACCTTAAATCAAAGACCAAAAATAGACGATGTCCTTTCGGGCAGTGTGTTCAAAATCTTTAAGTTAACAGTGGACAGATTGGCGTTCATTTTAAACTTCCATTTGACCTACTATATCCATTTTCTTCTAACTAAAAACGTTATGCTAGAGGAACGATGTTGGACCATTTTCAACAACCCCATGAAACACAGCAGTGGTATATTTTATCTTCTTGAATGATTGACTCCCTGACTTCGTTTTCTCGATGCATCATTCCTGGCAAATCGTTTTTAATGAATTTTTAATGAATCGCCATAGGAAAACTCTATGAAATTAATCACTTCTGGCACCTAGTTCCACATTTCGCCCCTGGCTCCATCGCTGCAAGATTCACCCCAATCGCCCTTGTGCAAGATTTAACCCTGGCGCTCTTGCTGCAAGATTTACCCATGTCGCCCTTGCTGTAAGATTGACCCTGTTATCATAGCAATACGATTTACCCATGGCGCCCTTGCTGTGAGATTGACCCTGTTATCATAGCAATACGATTTACCCATGGCGCCCTTGCTGTGAGATTGACCTTGTTATCATAGCAATACGATTTACCCATGGCGCCCTTGCTGTGAGATTGACCTTGTTATCATAGCAATACGATTTACCCATGGCACCCTTGCTGTGAGATTGACCTTGTTATCATAGCAATACGATTTACCCATGGCGCCCTTGCTGTGAGATTGACCTTGTTATCATAGCAATACGATTTACCAATGGCGCCCTTGCTGTGAGATTGACCTTGTTATCAAAGCAATACGATTTACCCATGGCGCCCTTGCTGTGAGATTGACCTTGTTATCGTAGCAATACGATTTACCCATGGCGCCCTTGCTGTGAGATTGACCTTGTTATCATAGCAATACGATTTACCCATGGCGCCCTTGCTGTGAGATTCACCCTGTCATCATAGCAGTATGATTTACCCATGTTGCCCTTGTTGTATTATCTGCTATTTGTGCGTGATATCTTTAGGTAAAAAAATAGAAGGACTTTAGTTCCGAGACCTGCCTGCCGTGATCTACGACCGAACGGAAGACGGTGTCCAAGAACATGGACACCAAGATAAAAATGTCGGCAGTTTTAATTTGAGTTATTGCACAACTCTTCTCCGGTTATTATTTTCCCATCTCAAGGTCACGCCATCTGCCGGGAGCTCTCATTTGCGTGTGTTCATTTCACGGAAACTCTCGTTTAAACCATCTCACGCGTGCTTCACCAGACATGTGGTACACAGGTCAAGGTTTTCATTATAATTAAAAAAATAAAAATAAAAAATAAAACGTGGATGGGAAATAAATTCGTATTGTTAAAGAACAAGGAAGGGCAACATTTGTCATTATGAATTCTTGTTTTTATTTGTTGATTAAATCTTTTTTTAAATCATTGAAAGTAATTAATGTCTTTGTTGCTAAATCAGGAAACTATGTAAACAAGCCTATCCAGTGAAAGAATGTTAAACTAGTAATGGAAAAGGGGTTGAAAGCTTTACTAAAAGTTTATGATACTCAAATTATCATAGCGTAAGTGCAGTTGTGACATTACCGTTACACTGTGACACAATTTTGGTATGTATGATCTTCCAAAGAGTCCTGCTCTCTTATCCACAGAGATTTTAATTGTTTGACCTTAATCGGAAAATCAAATAATTTTAATTTTCAGCTTGTGATTAAAAAACGAAATATAATTTAAAAAAAAAATCAAAGTCAACGAAATAAATATCTGGAAGTAAATTACTGAATGACTCAAACAATACAGTTAACAGAAGTGTAGACCATAAGTGTATGATGTCATGTCATAGGATATGAATAAAATGAAGACCAAAGATTTGTTTCATATTACGAAATGAAGTATGATAATACTGAAGCAACTTCCATTGCGTTTATTTTTAAAAGTTCAATTTTTTAAAAGACTTTACTTTCGTTTATTATAGAATGTCTGCTTTAGGGGAGAAGCTTTTAAAAAAATATATTTATTTAAATTTTTTTTTTTTTTAAAATAAAACGCAAGAAATATTGTCATAAATGAATTACTTACATTTCAAAGAGTGAACGTAAATTTATTCCCGTTAAATTCTTGTGTGTGTTTGTGTTTGTGTTAGAGATCTCGATTACCCAACTGTCAATATATCCTTCAACAACGTAACATTGTGAGAGGTTTCCATGAAGAAATCCTAAGACTGAGAACACGGGATAACAAAGAACAAAGACAATTATATAAACGGGAAGTGTTCGTAGAAAGAAGGTCTTTCAGAGGGAAAGAAACAATTCTAGTTATACAAAGATGTACATTGTGGCATTAATATGAACGTCGATTGTGGGAATAAAAAAATGTGCAAGTTATTCTAAATCATTTATTTAAAGGTTCCATGACACTTATCACTTTTGTATCACCTTCATTAAAGGTTGATTTCTTTCCCCCCAAAAACCATTTTTGAAGACCCAAAAAATAATTCCAAGGACGATGCAGACACAATCAAGTTGGCACGGTTCTAAGGGCTGCAAAGATGTGATGGGAGGAATTCACTTGTAACGACCTATGAAGATGTGAACGCCGCCGCCTCAATAACACAGCGAAATCTCCGATGAAGCCAACGATAATACCTGAAAAATGAACTGCGCACCTTAATCCCTGATCCCTTTCCAAAACCCAACGATGCTTAATCCAAACGACCCACACGCTAACTGCACTAAACCATATTTCATTTAATACCATCCACCAGATGACAGGAAAGACCATCAGCAAAATAAAAAAAAAAAAAAAAAAAAAAAAAGCATTCCAGCTAACAACAACAACAAATTCGCCAAACAACATCACCCAAACAACATCACCCAAACAACATCACCCAAACAACATCACCAAAACAACATCACCCAAACAACATCACCCAAACAACATCACCCAAACAACATTAACCAAACAACATCACCCAAACAACATCACCCAAACAACATCACCAAAACAACATCACCCAAACATCACCCAAACAACATCACCCACGAAGATGAGCCTGTAACAAGTGACCACATTCAGCGGCTACCCAGGTTAATAGACATGTCGTCTGCCATTTGACCACCACTCAAAGACCCTGGTGATGCATCGTGAAGGGAAATCACCGCAGAGAGGAAATGTGTTGTAACAAAATGGCGTGCGAGGCCCGCGAACCCACGTCACGTGGCGATTCGCGTTCACAATGTTGACCAATGACGTGTCTTCTTGACCGGTCTGACGTATTAGGAAATGACTTTGAGGAAAGCAGCGGGTCAAACTGTTTAGGGCGGAAGGCTTTGAAAGTGTTAAACTATGCTGACTTCATAACAAATCAACTTGTGTGTTTTTATGTTACTGAATATGGGTAAACAAAAAACTTCTCTCATAGTTCATATGTCCAAGTTCATTTCAGACATTCATAATGTGATTGAATCGGGTTGTTCCTCAACAATTAATAAAGCTTTATAACTATTACGAGTAACATCTCAACTGCCGTGTAATTGCCTGGTAGTGTGAACAACGCTTGTATGTCTATAACAGGCGTTGTTTCAACTTCTTCAAGCTTCATCTTCAATCAGAGAAAGAGAAAAGACGTAGGACTGAACGAGGCAGTTGATCGATTACATCCACGTCCATAAGCGTCTCGCTGATACGGTAGTGTCGTGTTGTCTCTGTTAATATGATGACGTGAAGGGCGGATTCGGAGACATGTATCGTTTGTCTGATTTCTAATACCGCCTATAAAAACGACTGTTTTAATCTCAGAAAGTGGAGACAGGAAGACATCTTTGAAAAACAACAACAAGAAAAACAAAAACAATATCATTCCGCCTAAGAGACTTTATTATTCATGTTTATCGATGAGATCCTCAGATAGATGTCACAGATAAATAAGTGTTTCAAGGCAACAATTTTTCGTGGAAACATTTTAAAGCAGGAGGAAATAAGGACCAAAAGAAGAGTAGAGTAGGATGCACTTTTCAGTGAATGTTGTCAAAGAAACTCAGAGAAAATGAGGATATATAAGAGAATTAGAAGCATGGCTTGAAAGAATTTTCTGTCGCAGCGTACTGTCTTAAAGTTCATTGTTTTGAGTTAAGGCGGAGGGATCCAAGTAAGGTCATGGGTTGGAGGATTCAATAAAATGTTAGAAGTAAAAGTAAAACGTTCGTTAGAGGGTATAGCAAAAGCTAAAAATAAAGAACGCATGGATAAAGGCAGAAGAATGAATGAGTTATTTAAAACTAAGGCCTGTTCACACGTGCAAATTTTAATCAAAATTTGACAAATAATCATGGAAATAAATTGCGTCAAGCATTATTTTATTAGGCGAACTCATAATTTATTTTTTAGAAATGTATAAAGATTTTGATAGTTGTGACAAGGTCAAGTTTTGATCAAAATGTGTAAGTGTGAACAGGCCTTATTTTAGAAAACTATGGATGAATGCGATAGAAGTGTTGGTTGGTGCACAATAATGGTGATGGTGTTGGTTGGTGCACAATGATGGCGATGGTGTTGTTTGGTTCACAATGACGGTGATGGTGTTGGTTTGTGCATAATGACGGTGATAGTGTTGGTTTGTGCACAATGACGGTGATAGTGTTGGTTTGTGCACAATGAGGGTGATGGTGTTGGTTTGTGCACAATGACGGTGATAGTATTGGTTTGTGCACAATGACGGTGATAGTGTTGGTTTGTGCACAATGACGGTGATGGTGTTGGTTTGTGCACAATGAGGGTGATAGTGTTGGTTTGTGCACAATGAGGGTGATAGTGTTGGTTTGTGCACAATGACGGTGATAGTGTTGGTTTGTGCTCAATGACGGTGATGGTGTTGGTTTGTGCACAATGATGGTGATAGTATTGGTTTGTGCACAATGACGATGATGGTGTTGGTTTGTGCACAATGACGGTGATAGTGTTGGTTTGTGCACAATGACGGTGATGGTGTTGGGTGGTGCACAGTGACGGTGATGGTGTTGGGTGGTGCACAATGATGGTGATGGTGTTGGTTGGTGCACAATGTCGGTGATGGCTTTGTGTTTGTGCACAATGACGGTGATGGTGTTGGGTGGTGCACAGTGATGGTGATGGTGTTGGGTGGTGCACAGTGACGATGATGGTGTTGTTTGGTGCACAGTGACGGTGATGTTGTTGGGTGGTGCACAGTGATGGTGATGGTGTGGGTTGGTTCACAATGACGGTGATGGTGTTGGTTGGTGCACAATGACGATGATGGTGTTGGTTTGTGCACAATGACGATGATGGTGTTGGTTGGTGCACAATGAGGGTGATGGTGTTGGTTTGTGCACATTAGCGGTGATGGTTGGTGCACAATGAGGGTGATGGTGTTGGTTTGTGCACAATGACGGTGATGGTGTTGGTTGTTGCACAATGACGGTGATGGTGTTGGTTTGTGCACAATGACGATGATGGTGTTGGTTGGTGCACAATGAGGGTGATGGTGTTGGTTTGTGCACATTAGCGGTGATGGTTGGTGCACAATGAGGGTGATGGTGTTGGTTTGTGCTCAATGACGATGATGGTGTTGGTTGGTGCACAATGAGGGTGATGGTGTTGGTTTGTGCACATTAGCGGTGATGGTTGTTGCACAATGACGATGATGGTGTTGGTTTGGGCACAATGACGATGATGGTGTTGGATGGTGCACAATGAGGGTGATGGTGTTGGTTTGTGCACATTAGCGGTGATGGATGTTGCACAATGACGATGATGGTGTTGGTTTGTTCACAATGACGATGATGGTGTTGGTTGGTGCACAATGAGGTTGATGGTGTTGGTTTGTGCAGATTAGCGGTGATGGTTGGTGCACAATGAGGGTGATAGTGTTGGTTTGTGCACAATGACGGTGATGGTGTTGGTTTGTGCTCAATGACGGTGATGGTGTTGGTTTGTGCACAATGATGGTGATAGTATTGGTTTGTGCACAATGACGATGATGGTGTTGGTTTGTGCACAATGACGGTGATAGTGTTGGTTTGTGCACAATGACGGTGATGGTGTTGGGTGGTGCACAGTGACGGTGATGGTGTTGGGTGGTGCACAATGATGGTGATGGTGTTGGTTGTTGCACAATGTCGGTGATGGCTTTGTGTTTGTGCACAATGACGGTGATGGTGTTGGGTGGTGCACAGTGACGGTGATGGTGTTGGGTGGTGCACAGTGACGATGATGGTGTTGTTTGGTGCACAGTGACGGTGATGTTGTTGGGTGGTGCACAGTGATGGTGATGGTGTGGGTTGGTTCACAATGACGGTGATGGTGTTGGTTGGTGCACAATGACGATGATGGTGTTGGTTTGTGCACAATGACGATGATGGTGTTGGTTGGTGGTATAGCAAAA
>MUZC01004577.1:111952-123917 GCA_002072015.1 Radix auricularia | reverse complement strand
AAAAAAAAAAAAGAAAAAAAAAAAAAAGCGAAAGTAAATTTTTTTGTCCAAATAAAATGCTAACGATTGGTCTGTTTGTATGGGTCACCACTTGAAATAAACTTATAAAACAATAACATGCAGTAACTAATTGTTCAAATATTTTTCTTAAAATATCACATTCGTCAGGCCGTCAATTCATTACTTTTTCGTTGGTATCGTTGTGTTAATTTAAATATAGTTTAAAATGAAGAAATCCATGTGTAAAGTTGGGATAGAATTGGGGGAGGGGGTTGGGACGATACTACGAGTTAACAGCGCCGGGTTACACCCAACCCCTAACTACGCCATGATGGAACGTGTGAGCCAACAGTAAAGTATTTGTATAAGCCTTGTGCTCCTTGTTGTGTGTCATGAGAAAGATACTCTAATAAAAATCCATTTTTAATAACTATTTCTACTAAAAATTGACTGTGTTTTGAAAGTCAACTTAAAAGAATCTGATAATTTAACAAACCTTGGCTATTTTTTGTTTATAGTAGAATAGTTAACCACCTTGACAATTTATAATGCCCTATGCCCACATCAACATGGCTTTAGAAAAAAACCGATCACGTAAAACACAATTAATAGGTCTAATAGATGAACTATCAAAAGGCTTAGACAATAATAAACAAATAGATACAATATTACTAGACTTCTTTAAAGCATTTTACAAAGTTCACCACCTTAGTTTACTTAAAAAACTTAAATACTTTGGAATATCAGGTCCTTTACATCACTTGATCCAAAACTTCCTATTGGGTAGTGAGCAAACTGTAATAATTAATGGATCCAAATCTGCACCAATGAAGTTTAACTCAGGAGCTCTAAAAGGAAATGTGATAGGCCCCTTACTATTTTTAATTTATATAAAATATCTCAAAAGGAACAAAAGTTAGATTATTTGCTGATGATTGTATAATCTATAGAACAATTAAGTCAGAACAATGTAGCAAAATTTTACAAAAAGACTTTATTAGATGAATTAATAAAATGGGAACTAACTGGAGTATGTCCTTCCATCCAGAAAAGTATCAACTACTGAAGCGTAACAAAGAAAAAGAAACAAATCAATTCAAAGTATTTCATAATTTCATTCATAGAAAAGAACTAACCCAAACTAAAGATGCAAAATACTTATGAGTCATAATAAATGTGAAACTATTTTGAAATCCTCATGTCAATGAAGTTATTAAAAAATCAAACAAAACCTTAGGTTTTAATAAAAGAAACTTTTTTTTACAAATATAATAAAGATATAAATCTAAAATGCTACCTCACCCTGGTGAGACCTATATTAGAATAAATGCATCTGCTGTATGGGACCCATAATAATATGCTGGAGATGTTTTTAAGTTAAAAATATATAAATTATTATTAATTATTATTAACTAAGGGTTAAAGGGCGCCCACTTTTTTCAAAAGCAAATGTAACTTATCCTTGTTTGAGAAAGACAGAATATTAAACTTCCCGAAATGTACACAAAGTATTTTTTATATTATTATATAGACTATACTCAAATGCTCTTTTTACATAGTTCCCTTTTCCAAAATTAAAATGTAAGCTAAAACAATGATGTCATATAATATATTTTTACGGCGAGAAACACCACACTCTTTTTTAAACTGCTATGGACTGTTGTACTGTGTTCCTCATCGTTACGGATCCTGTGATCTGGGCCATTATATTGTTTATTAAATATTTTATAATAAATAAATAAATAAATAAATAAATATATATATATATNTATATATACATAAATATATTCTTAAATTTTAATCGAATTTTTATAGGTTAAAAATATTTTAATCGATATTTAATCGATACAAATTTTTAACGATTAATCGAGAAATAAAATCTTTATTCTCCGCAGCCTTTTGTGGAATATTTCAAAATGTTAAAATTGTTTACCATGCTTTAAAAGGTATTTATGGGGAAAAGATGGAAGAACGCTGCACCCCCAAGAATTTGCCAAGCAGAGTTTAGGAAGAAGGGGGCGATACTCGTTTAACGACCACGGCTCGGATTAAAAAATAAAGTTTGCAAATAGAACAGAAATGAACCCAAGGTAAAAAAATAAATAAAATAAATAAAACCAAAGAATAGGATATCATTGCTTAACGAATTTCCAGCTGGTGGAAGGGGTAAATGAAAAAGTAAATCAAGTTGAAAATGTGCGAAACAAAAGCCTGGCAACAGTACCGTCGGTCACGGGTTTTCCCGGCGGAAAGTGCACCAGAGACTGTCGCGTCAGCATTCGCCTCGTGAGATGTCATATGAAATGTCAAGGACTCCTCCATCGCCCCTCGAAGACTGAAGGAAGTCTTAAATAATATAGAGATTGTTATAATGTGAACAAATCGAAATGTGAAATATATCCATGACTCACATTCAAGGCTCGGTAAATTGCTGTTATGATATCATTTTGTCTTGCATTTTGTGTCTTAAGTTCATCTGAAGACTCTTGTGAGCGGATTTAGTTAAAACAATGACATATTATCTACATATAAAATGAACAGATTGTGATTCGATTAAGAATCCGACGTCAGAAAACAAAACAGTGAAAAAAGCACTGAAAAGAAATATATGAAGAGTTGACATTTAATTTAACGCAACGTATTCACTGTTATTTAAAGTATTCTGAATCAACTGAATTTATTCAAGCTCTTTTTTTAAAATTATTGGGTACAACTTCAACATGTATAAAGAAAGTAGAAAAAATAGATATCACACAGGATATGGTTAACCCCCGTCCCCCACGCTACAATATAGACTTGGTCTAATCTAAGTGTATTCAATTTTGTTTGGTGTGAATCAGTTTTTTTATGAGTTAAAAAAAATTTATGACAATTTAAAAAAACTAAACAACACACCGGCAAGTGAAGTAAACGAAAATTTAATTTGGGTAATGCTGGACAACCTGAAATTTTTTGTTTGTATCCTTATTTATTTTAAACATTTCTTTTCTTTATAGCGAATTTAAAACCCTAATTCCTGGTGCGTTTTAAAATCGCTTTTTAGTTCTGAGTTATTGAGTTATTGGCAAGAAAGTCAGCCCTAAGAAAATAATTGTAACAAAAGTAACGTTTTTTTTAAAAAAAAAGATTAAATTGTTGTAAAACACAACTCTGCGCGTTTTTAAATAGCACTAGATCAATGTCACCTTCACGAGTATAACTTTACATATCACCACCGTCGTTACTGATCTCTGTGGGGGGGGGGGAGTTGTCAGAATAAGTACGTGGTCTCTGGGGGTCGTTACTTCACGACGTCATTTTTGTATTACCTTGCATGTAGCCCGTGAGTTACGTCCCTTCCTCAAGATGCTAATGGGTTGCCGGCCATAAACCTTACCGGGAGCCTCGTTCAAAACTGAATCACGGGAAGTAAGCCGCTGACCGAACCTGAACATTGAGACAAGCCCCTTGTGGCTCGACTGTTAAAGGCTAGAAGCTACACTCAGACCCAAAAATAAAAGTCACCATCCCTTCAGTTCAATCCATCGTCTTATTGCAATCATTCCCCAATAGCCAATTAGACATTTGTCACTTTTAAATAGAGTAATGGTAATTTATTGTTTCTATTGTTCATTTAAGCCAGATTTAAAAAAAACAAAACAAAAAACTTAAATTCCAATTTTTTTTAGCAACGGTAGCTTGTTGATACTCAATTTATATTTCTGGAAAAAGTAAGATTTTTTTTTTTTCATTTTTCATTGTTTCTTTTGTTTTGCTTTTTTGCCAAATGTCATTTTGAGTAATGCTTTGTGTTTTTTTTAATGTTCAGGCGTTTATCTATTTATATATTTCACGAGAAACTATAGCAACCAAGACTCCAGAGCAAGCGAGCATAGCGCAGTTAGTTCAGTTATGGCGTAGCAATTTTGTACATGTTTGTTTTTAATTTAACACACACAAAAATTATTTTAAAAAATCGATGAATAATGAACAATCATTTGATAATCCGATAATGAAATCTGTTTGATCTCAGTCAAAAAATCCAAAGTAGTGTAACATAATCTATAACTATCTGTCTCTATGATTTGCCAGAGGTCTAGAGCAAGCAGGCGACACGCCAGAGCAAGAAAGACGCAGGGGTGTGCGCATGGCTGGCAAGCGAGGGTGGTGCAGGAGGTGGACGGTAGCTTGGGTCATCTTTAAGTTTTAAATATTATTGTGCCCTTTAATTTATGCAGGATGTCTCTCCTATGTGAGTGGATGGTTGCCCTTTTCTTGTGAAACCATGTCTCTCTTATGTGAGTGGATGGTTGCCCTTTTCTTGTGAAACTATATCTCTCCTATGTGAGTGGATGTTTGCCCTTTTCTTGTGAAACCATGTCTATCCCCACGCCACTAAGTGGCTTATTTAAGAAAAAAATATTCTCAGATGTCTATTCTATGGCATATTACTGATCCTTTTTTGTTGTTGTTATTATCTATTCTATAGCGGATTAAAAAAAGGGGGGGGTACTGAATTGGCTAAAGCCAGGGGCCCCCTACAATTTAAGGGCTCCAAACTTATTGTATTGTATAAAAAAAGGTGGCTGAAAAGGGCGCCACGTGAAATTGCAGCCAGGGGCCCCGTGCTATCTTGATGCGCCTCTGATATTATTTAAAATATTGGCTGATTCCGATTATACGTTCCCAAATGGGTTATATAGCAATTAATTCTGGCGTTCTCTTCCTTTGTTTTTTAGGTTTAGATTTAGAATTTTTATTTGTTAATTTAGGGTTTGGGTTAGGTTTAGTGATAATACTTATTATTGCGAATTTAGGGTTAGGGTTAGAATTTTAATAGTTGACTTATTTTAATTTTCCAATTTCTTTGGTACACGGCAAATCAACAAAGATGGCGGCCATATTGAGTGGGAACGTTAAGTCGGATTTAACCAAAATATACTTTTTTTTGTGACAGTTTACGATACTATACCACCTTGAGACTTTTATACGTAGCAGAATTTTGGTGACGCTGAATTTATAATGCTATCAGAATTATAATCGTTCACCTTCCCCAACAAATAAAAACAACGGAAACGTGTCGATACCACCCACCTACGCCTTTACTTTCACTGTATTCAAACATCATGGTTCAAGAGATCACTCGATGTCAGAGTTACCGATCTTTCCGGAAGTGAAAATTCACAACAATTGAAATGAAAAAGAAGAATGAGTTCAGTAAGAAGCTACAAATCAATTTTCCACGCGCCGCCTGTAGTTTGTCCTTGCTTTGTCCTCTTGAATGCTGGGATTAAAATGTGTGACAAGTCCTGGGAAGCGGGAAACGGGTGCCGTGTTAAAATAATCATATGTGCTTTTTGGCCTCTGGCGATATCCGAGCAAAGTGTTTGTTATTGTAGTTTAGTTAAAGGGAGCCTCATTTGGAAATAGCTGAATTAAGGATGATATTATGGACGAGAGTTGTCTGCCCTTATCACACCAATTTAAATGCTCAAATCATTGAAGCCATTCTATCTATTGTGATTGGAGTAAAGAATTACAACCCAAAACCCGTAATTGTCTATCAGTAATGGTAAATGTTCAATTTAAATATTTATAAAAGTATAACATTTTACACATTCAGAATTTCGTAAAAGTTTCTTTAGTTGTAGAACTTGCTGTAGTTTTAGAGACTTCATTAGATCAGTTTAAGAACCCTTCAATTTAACAGTTTTAGGACCTTTCAATATATCCTTGCCATTTATACAACGCAGTGACCTTTATATATGCATAAAGGTCATATATATATATATATCCTGTGGCATGACGTATGATTAGTTTAAGGAACAAAAAGTTTGACCCCTGTGACGTTACAGTGTCTAAAATGATTATAGGAGCAAACCCGCCGATCAATGGCGGACAGAAAACAAAAGCAACTCTCAAACTATAACAGCGGCGACGGTTGGATGTCCTATCACGTGACATCATTTGGGGGGGGGGACCTATCAAGGAACGTACTTTATCGTCGACACAGCACAAATTGTTGTTACCCCCTCTCCATCCTCCCACCCCCGCCCTTCTCAAAATGAAAATCCATCCAATACTTTTTTTTTGCCCGCCCTTAATATATGTTAATATTTTAACACTTAATTTTAGAAGTCAGATTGATTACACAAAAATGTCACTTTGTTTTGAGAATCGCTGTGTCTCTAGATATTGATAGCATCAAAATGTCAATTTACTTAGAGAATTTATTGTGTCCCTTGATAATGACGGGACAATAAATTAAGTTATTCTGACATAATTCATTTTTTTCTTACAACGCTAAACTTATTTCAAAATGGGGGCTGAGACTGCAATCAGGCTTGTAAACTGGTAAATGGAAAACAGGTAAACAGTGTATGAGTTAACCTGAGAGGACGTAACAAAACAGCGTTTTGTTACGTCCTGTCAGGCTAACTCATATCCTGTTTACCTGTTTTCCATTTACTATACTTATTTCAATTTTTTTTTTAAAATCCAATTTTTATTTAAAAAGCTTAAACTAATTCATAATTCTGTAAACAATATTTGCCATTTCTGCAAATGTCTATTCTTTTTTAAAAAATTTCTTTATTATTTTTATTATTATATTTATTTTATATTAGGCTTTAGCGGCAATCCTCTTTTTTTTAGCTGTGATATTTAAGTGAACGCAGTCAGTGAATAACTAGATTTTATGACATTTCAACAATTTCCTAACAGTTTTTGTTTTTAAAAAACCCTTTGGAACCTGACACAGAAGACTGACTCTGCATAATTCATTGGCAGAAACAAAAACATAAACCCCAAGTCTTCCCGGTCTTGTTACTTTCAGACAACTGTTGATACATCAGTGTCAACTAGGTCACGTCTGCAACTTGTCACCCAATCAATGCGTCCCTCCCACGCGTCCAGCGGAGTTATTGGACTAAAAACATAAATAAAAGATCAACAAGATCAAATCAAGTTAAAAATTCAATGCTTCATTGTGTAAAAAAATGTATTTTTTAAACAGATTGAATTGAATCATATTTTCATGGTCATAGCGTCAATAAAAGAAAAATCTTATAAAAAGCCGAACAGCCGACGTGTCCTAGTACCATAGATGATTAGAGAGTAAAATAAAGTGTCCCATTACATCGACCGGCTATTGTTAGTTTCCAATAATATAATCCCGGGACATAACAAGGGTATTATTTACAGCTCGTGATATAGCGTTTGTGTGTTAGGGGAGACTTATGGTAGGTGGGTGTTAGGTGAGAGTTATGTTGGGTGTGTGTTAGGGGAGACTTTTAGTAGGTGGGTGTTGTTTAAGCAATTCAGAAATAGTTGGGCTTTTGTGACTCTGGATGCTTTTATAATAGGCACGACAAAATGAGAAACACTTGACGGGGGGGGGGGGGTATTAGAGGGCTAAAATTTAGGCCCATGTTTTGTTGTAAACAAGACTTCGAAACCATCCATGCAATTAATTATAGTCGTTAAAAAGTTTTGGTCCCATGTCTTCGTAAGAACAACACTTCGAGACGACCGTTACAGTTATTTCAAGTCAGCCTGCACTCAAATATCTCTATATATCATGTGTTATTTCAAGTCAGCCTGCACTCAAATATCTCTATATATCTTGTGTTATTTCAAGTCAGCCTTCACTCAAATATCTCCTCAAATATCTCTATATATCTTGTGTTATTTCAAGTCAGCCTTCACTCAAATATCTCTATATATCTTGTGTTATTTCAAGTCAGCCTGAAATCAAATATCTCTATAATTCCTGTTTAAATAACATATATTTTAGTAGAATTTTCTTGCATTATATTAACCCTTAATGTATTGTTAAATAAATGTCATGTTTTTGATAGAATTAGTTATTGCTCTTTTTATTGAATTCCCCCAAAGTGTAAGAAAACTTAAGGCTGAAAGGTCGAGCCGGGAAAATACGGCCAAGTTCGATGATGAAAATTCCAGTGCGAAATGCTATAAGGTACACAACATTACCCTCAATTTTGCTGAGATTCGGAAAAAATTACGCCCCTTCCACCATCAAACATCAAACAACTGATAATTTGAGAATTATCATAACAGAAAAAATAAACAGATGGGAAAGAAGTGACTAAAGTTGGATAATGATTTTACGTGACCTTTGCACGCTTTGTTTAGCGATATCTTGATCAGGAAAACCTTAACGAAGCAAGGCCTTACGTGGAAATCCTTTGATTGGAAAAAGTTTGCTTAGTAATCAATACCACATTTAACAATGGCTTTGATTGGTCATATCTTGATAGACAATACTTAGATCAGCAATACTAGTAATACCTTGAGTGATAGTAATTAAAATTCATCAACTTAAGTTTTTTGTTGTTGTTGTTCTTTCTTTTAAATGAGTTTTTAAAATTCTTTTATTATAATTTGTTTGATTTTGAAAGTAAGCAGACGAATTAGTACCTTTTCGGGTCTGAATACATCACTTTTTAAAAAAAAAGTGGGTTTCAGCAAAAATAATTTAAAAACGTATTTTTAGAATACAGTTAAGTTGTAATTAAGATAAAGCTTTAAAAAAAAAAAAAAGGAATTGTATGACCCTAATAAACATTTCGAGTCTATTTACAAATATTATGGCAATCTTAAAATTTAAGTCGTTGAACTCAATTGATGGACTAGTTCTTGGAATCTCAAGTTCATTATTTCAAGAAACGGGTGAACAATTGCAGTGCACAGAAACAACAGGAAGTTTTTAAACACGGGAAAAAAAAAGCCAGAGTGGAAATCCATTAAAAAGATTTATTTTTTTACTAAAAACAAAAATAGAAAGAAAGAAAAACGGTCGCATTGTTGTCCAAAATAACATAAAAACTAAACTGACCTCATTAGACAATCACAACGGCATTACACAAGCACACATCGTTGTTTCCTTCTGGTGTGTGACCAGCCATCACTTGCTTGACGGGAGCTTGCTCAGATCTGATATCGCATAAGCCGTGAAGCTCGGATTGAAAGCGCTATTTTGGAGTTGTCACTATTAGTTTACGGAATGCTCCGCTAGGTTCAGGGATACAGTTGAATGATTCGATCTGACAATTTTCATTTCAGGGGTGATGGATGATAAGCCACTCGGCCAAGGCGCAAACATGATATTTTTATTTTAAATGTAAAAAAAAAAACAACATAAAATAAAATAAAGAGCAGGCTTTGTAAATTCGAGCAGTTTCCAGTATACTTTATTTTTAATTAATCATCTAGTTGTACGGTGGCTTAAGGCATGAGACTTCATTAAATATTGATTAAATAATAGATGGCGAGATGACTAACAAATTGTTTATAAGTCATTGTATTATATTTTTAAAGAAGAACTGAGTCAATTTCTAAATACCAAAATAAAACAAAATGATAGCGGAAATAGAATTTAAAACTTAGGTATAGCCCAGTAGCGTAGTTTAAGTAGGGGGAGGGGGTCCGAATTCGAAAGCCCCCCCCCCTTAAGTGGGCCCCCAAAGGAGTGTCTGGTCTGACATTTTATCAATAAATATTACTCCATCGCCATTATGCTGGGGCCCCCGGGGCCCCAAATTCCTAGCTCCACCACTGGTATAGCCTGGCATTTCAAGTTAAATTAACTCATATTTTATAAGGTGCACCCACTAGTTTTCTTTTTTCGTTCGTTCATTTAAAGAAAAATTACAATTTCAAATTTCGAAACTTGCCAGTGCAATGCACAAAAATGGCTATCGTCCAACAGTTTGATCCGAGAATTCGTTTATCTCCTCGTTTGATCTCCCCTTCCCCTTATCTGCCCTTTGTCACGACCATCGTCCCGCCTTTAAAGACGTGTCGTGATGCTGTCATGGCGTCATTAAACTACCATAAAGGTGCGGGCGTCCGTTGACGAGAAACAGAAATTCTCGTCTGATACCCGTTGGAGAGGAGGGGGGGGCAGGGGACTGGAACTATTTCCGGTGGAGTTTGCCTTCTGGGTAGGTGCATTGTTGATCTAGTCGGGGGACACAGAACATCAAGGGCGGGTATTACGTTGGCTGGACCGTTGTGTACATAGCCTCCACCCCACCCCACCCCCTTCCCCCGTAAAGCACGTCATGGCCAACAAATCTATTATATGCTAATGAGGGATGCAGAAATAACCAGTTTATACCTGACAACTCCTATCCTTTTTTTGGGCGTTTATAACTTGCAAAATAGTGACTTTTTGTTCCGTTAAAAAAAAAAAACGAAATATTCTGGACGCTGCTAACTTTTGACTTTTCAAAAGTTCCACCTGTTTCTAGCTACAGTAGATTTTCTCTCGGAACTACACGCGATTTTAAGTGATATTAGCATTCCAGGGAAATATTTCTGTCCCGTGAAATTCAGTGCAATACTTTTCTTTTGTTATTTTTTACACTTCAAATTTTTAGTTTATAATATAATACCATTTTAATGTATACATCTAGACAGCCAGAAATGAAAACGTTTCTTAATTTTCTCAGGAATTAAAAAAAAATAATTCTTAATCTAGGGCTGTTATCGATTAAATTAAATTTAATCGTTAACTTTTGAAAAATTACCGATTAATTAATCGATAATTTTGTTATGCAAAAAATAAAGATGTATGACGTCATTAAACTGAAAATTTCAAGGGAAGTAATAAAAACGACAATTAGTATGCACATTAAGTTATTTTTAAAACAGTTAGCACTGAAAACAAGTTAAATAACGTATTAAAGTTGAGGCACTTGAATTAAAATTTCACTTTTATTTTATAAATATAAAAGTAATACAGCTGTACAGAAATTGTTTGATGATTAGTAAAAACATAAAGATCATCTTTTTATCCCAAGTGGTTCGAAAGCTATGATTTTTTTTCTAAGGCCTCATAATCTCTTTTTTCACTATTTCGTTTTCCTTCATATTTTGTGCCCTTTTATTGCAGTTTTTAAAATGCCCATAACCTAAGTATTTAATTTAAATAAATTTAAAACACGTACTTTTGTTAGGGGATATATTTAAAAATAAGTAGAATCTAGTTCAATATAATGTCAATGAATTTAAATTTTGTTATTGTTAAATAGTTAAAAACAATTTTTTTTTAATATCATTGTCCTTATAAAACAGGTTATTTTAAAGTATACTCTTTATAAATTTCCTTAACGGAGAAGTTTTTACGTAAAAAAATAATGATAAAATAAAAACTATTATTAATTATTTATTAAAAAAAAAACATTTTACTTTTCTATTTTTAATCACTATTTTATCGATTAAAATAATTTTAATTGATAAAATAAGTTACCGATTAATCGAGAAATTAATCGGTAATTTCCGCAGCCCTATCTTAGTCATTTGGGACTGACAAAAAGCTTGGCATAAATCAAATCGGCTTAGAAATCTATAAACATTTTAATTTGTCCGTAAAAACTCCAGAAAGAGAGATTGCAAGTTTGGGCTCATGCATTTAAGCTCTAGAACTCTACAATCAGGCATGGTGATATATGTGGTCTCATGGTGATATATGTGGTCTCATGGTGATATATGTTGTCTCATGGTGATATATGTGGTCTTATGGTGATATATGTGGTCCCATGGTGATATATGTTGTCTCATGGTGATATATGTGGTCTTATGGTGATATATGTGATCTTGTGGTGATATATGTTGTCTCATGGTGATATATGTGATCTTGTGGTGATATATGTGGTCTCATGGTGATATATGTGATCTTGTGGTGATATATGTTGTCTCATGGTGATATATGTGGTCTTATGGTGATATATGTGGTCTTATGGTGATATATGTGGTCTTATGGTGATATATGTGATCTTATGGTGATATATGTGGTCTTATGGTGATATATATGGTCTCATGGTGATATATGTGGTCTTGTGGTGATATATGTGGTCTTGTGGTGATATATGTGGTCTTATGGTGATATATGTGGTCTTATGGTGATATATGTGGTCTTATGGTGATATATGAGGTCTCATGGTGATATATGTGGTCT
>MUZC01004577.1:98538-111404 GCA_002072015.1 Radix auricularia | reverse complement strand
ATGGTGATATATGTGGTCTTATGGTGATATATGTGGTCTCATGGTGATATATGTGGTCTAATGGCGATATATGTGGTCTTATGGTGATATATGTGGTCTTATGGTGATATATGTTGTCTTATGGTGATATATGTGGTCTTATGGTGATATATGTGGTCTCATGGTGATATATGTGGTCTTATGGTGATAAATGTGGTCTTATGGTGATATATGTGGTCTCATGGTGATATATGTGGTCTCATGGTGAAATATGTGGTCTTATGGTGATATATGTGGTCTTATGGTGATATATGTGGTCTTATGGTGATATATGTGGTCTTATGGTGCCTCCTGCTAAACCAAGGATCTTGTAGATATCATCAGGGGCGTACAACCATTCCATGAGACGTGGATATTTCACGCAGCGCTTCTCGTTTCTTTAAATCCCGTATTACTGGGGGTGCTGTCACCCAGTGCGACAGCTCACGGTGTCCCACACTCTCGACTTACCACATGGACCTCCCCCGAGTCTACCAGTAACAAATAACGTGGACTTGCAGAGTTTTACATTTGGATGTCACCCCTTGTGATGGTGTAACCTTTTGTGATGGTGTCACCCCTGGTGATGGTGTCACCCCGTGTGATGGTGTCAGCCGGTGCGGTCTACCACCCCCACCCCACGAGTGACGGCTCTGCCAGCATCAAATAATGTCTCATTAAAACCAACTAACCCAACTGACCCCACACCCACCGTCCAACACAAGCACATACCTGTACGTAAAGTAAACAAAAACAAGATAACATATGTAGGGCACTCATAAATAAAAACATTATCAGGGACGCCATCTTGTTATGATGAATTTAAACCCAACAACGCGCCGCTCTATTTTTGTCATTTCTGTAGTTTATTAAAAATAATGATATATATTCATGGAGAGGATGTCAATTTATAGAATATTTTTTTTTAAATCTTACCATTTAATAAGATATCACTTTATTTATTTATTATTTTATTTACTGGTTCTAATTTCGAAAATTTGGCGATTTTATGAACAGCATCACAAGTTGTACGTCATCCTGTTGGTTTCAAATGACAATTAGGTCGTGGGCACCAATGGAAAAATAATTTCATGTCTCTCTCTAATCCCCCCCCCCCACACACACAACTCTTTGAATTACTTTACTGGTGAGCCCAAAGTATCTTTTGAGCGCTCTCTATTTTTCCCCATGCCTTTAATCCGCTCGATGTTATTCATCCTTTCATTAATTTCTCTTTAAACGCCTCTGCTTAATTGTTGTCCTTAGACGTAGCACATAGCAAAGTCTTACAGTAGTGTTCATTTTTTTTTTTAAATTCAGAGGGACGTGTTGATCAAGTAATGTAAGTAATATACATAATCCCAGCAGAAAAACAACAACAACAACTCGCCCAACGAAGGTGGTGTCAAAAACGAACAAACCTTATTTTTAAGTTATTGGACAAAAGTCACATTCTGTGAGAATCCCAATAAGGGTTAAACAATTTTGCCCATTTTCTCTACTTCCAGTACCACAACCCACTTTTTATGCCTCTAAACTATGACACTATTTTCAACTCCCGATTCGGGCACATCATCTTTTGCCATAAAGTTGCAAAACCAAAAAATCCTATCCTACCGTATTTAATATAAAAAAAGCCGTATCTCTACTCCGACCATGAAAAGTCACATACTAGGGGCTACAAGGAATTAGAATGAATCTAAGACACGGCCGAAATGGACTACACCAGAGTTCAATGGCGAATGTCTCGGTCAATGAATGGCTTGATGTAAGTAAATATATCTCCGCCCACTCCTTGCTGGTCTTTCATTGATGTAAAATACTGCGTGATCCCCCCCCCCCCCATCACCGGTGCGTGGGATATTATTGTCATATAAATTATCTAATGTCGGTGTAACAGGCCAGATTAAACCCCTGACCAGAATATACCCGGGGCTATTCTGGCCTAGGCAGAATGGTTTAGTATTTAAGGTACCAGGTAACTACTTTCGATGGTTTTACTGGCGTCGTCTCTATATTTTCTTGCACAGGAAGCTTGACCCTGATCCTGGCTAAAAACTAGCAACTATCTGAAACAAATTAAAGAGTTTCAGTTTAACTGTTATAAATAAATGAACCAAAAAAAAAAGATTAAAAAAAAGAAATCAACCTTATTAAAAGACAGAATTAATAAAAATGCGAGCTCTCAAAAACTTTCTGGAATACAATAATTCATAAGTAAAATTGGATTAGTTGAAGGTAAAACAAAAATTGCTCCCCACTCTAAGACCATTAAATAAATTTAACATATAAAAAAATTCATTTAGATCATGTCACTTCTGGTAAAATTCACATTTCCAGTTGCAAACCTTTCCAATAAGCGCCCGAAATGTTTTTTTAAAAAAAGTCTTTATAATGAGAAAAGAAAAGGTATAAGAAAAGAAGTTCAAGAATCGCATTATGTCCCCGTTTCTTGCGCCCAGCTCTAGATTAAAGCGAACTTACTATGACAATACATGTTCTTTGTTCCCACCCCATAGCGACGACAATTTTGTACCCCCCCCCTCCGACCCGCCACACACACACACTATTTTCCTTACTTCTCGAATCGTTTCCTGGTTCTTTTGACGGCCCACAACGTTCAGTTCAGAGAAAGAGCCACATTGTTACATCACCAGCTCATCAGAGACAAGTTTTCTTCTTCTTCGATCAGTGGTTCTCAATACTTAAGTCTCACGGGGCCCTTTTTTGAGAAGCAATTTTTTTTAATGTTGAGTATCCTTCACTTACCGCATATCTTACGAATTAACAGGGATAAAGGAATTTGATGAGTGAGTGCGAGTGGACATGAGAAGTGCACCAGATGTGAACAACTGGACAAGGCGATCTGAGACAGCGGTTCTAAACTAATGAGCACAGTGTTCCATCAGACCAGTGCTACTTTGAGATCTGTTCATTTGATTGGAACAAAATCAGGAACTCCGCCGGTGGCTCTCAAACTTAACTATAAAGTGGATCTGAGCGAGTGAAACTCTGATGACATTCTGATAACCTCTTTAATCCAATATTTTAAATCCATCTTCCTTGTAAATTACTGTGTTCTTCGTGTAAAGAAAACATATATATTATTTTTTTACTTTTGCAGTGTCGCATCCTCCGTGTAGTACTTTGACGTTGCTTGTCATTTGTGTTGAAATCAGTGGCGTCAATGGGGGGGGGTGCGATGGGGGCGGGCCGCCCCGAATGACACCATCACGAGGGTGACACCCAAATGTAAAATTCTGTATGTTTCTGTTATTTGGCACTGGAAAACTCGGAGGAGTTCTATGGGTTAAGTCGTGAGGGGAGTGACACCATAAGCTAACGCCCCGGCTGACACCAACCCTAGCGACGCCTCTGGTTGAAATGTAATAGATAAGATGGTGTTAATGTAAGGGTTTGTGAAATGTGATTCTCCCTTATTGAAAAAAAAAAAGCATTCTATTGCGTTAGAAATACTTGAATTCACATCTACACATTTAACATGTATATTACATGCATAGTCAGTGAGATAAAAGTCAGTGATATACACAGTCAGTGACATACATAGTCGGTGACTTATATAGTCGGTGACATACATAGTCAGTGACATACATAGTCAGTGACATACATAGTCGGTGACTTATATAGTCGGTGACATACATAGTCAGTGACATACATAGTCAGTGAGATAAAAGTCAGTGATATACATAGTCGGTGACATAAATAGTCGGTGACATACACAGTCAGTGACATACATAGTCGGTGACTTATATAGTCGGTGACATACATAGTCAGTGACATACATAGTCAGTGACATACATAGTCGGTGACTTATATAGTCGGTGACATACATAGTCAGTGACATACATAGTCAGTGACATACATAGTCAGTGACATACATAGTCAGTGACATACATAGTTAATGACATACATAGTCAATGACATACATAGTCGGTGACATACATAGTCGGTGACATACATAGTCGGTGACATACATAGTCAATGACATACATAGTCGGTGACATACATAGTCGGTGACATACATAGTCGGTGACATACATAGTCGGTGACATACATAGTCGGTGACATACATAGTCAGTGACATACATAGTCAGTGACATACATAGTCGGTGACATACATAGTCGGTGACATACATATTCGGTGACATACATAGTCAGTGACGTACATAGTCAGTGACATACATAGTCAGTGACATACATAGTCGGTGACATGCATAGTCAGTGACATACATAGTCGGTGACATACATAGTCGGTGACATACATAGTCAGTGACATACATAGTCGGTGACATAAATAGTCGGTGACATACATAGTCAGTGACATACATAGTCGGTGACATACATAGTCGGTGACATACATAGTCGGCGACATACATAGTCGGTGACATACATATTCAGTGACATACATAGTCAGTGACATACATAGTCGGTGACATACATAGTCAGTGACATACATAGTCAGTGACATACATAGTCGGTGACATACATAGTCGGTGACATACATAGTCAGTGAGATAAAAGTCAGTGACATACATAGTCGGTGACATACATAGTCGGTGACATACATAGTCGGTGACATACATAGTCGGTGACATACATAGTCGGTGCAAATAATTACCCCTAGAAGTCAACTCCACATTCGTGACTTAACCAGCCATCAATACACACAGAAGGACCTGACGGACACATCGACCTTCATCCACTGACTCAGTGTCCAAGAGATTAATAACGACCGAGTAATTTGATTGATGAAAAGAAACAACATATCAGCCCTCAATAAAACCTTCAAATCTCCCACGTGACGCGGGCTATACAAAGAATTCTCGTTGTTTTTATCGCAACGCAATCAGGGGGAGTAGCTATATTTGGTACACCCCGGGGCATGCCCAGCTTTCATGTCACCCCTCTCCTGCGACATTAAAAGGAAAAAAATGACACCCCTTCATAAAAATGAAAATCAAATCGCCCACCGGGGCGGGATGTCCACCCCGCATTTCTTTCAATTACATTTGAATTATGGATGGCGCACCCGCCCTCCCCCTCTACACATAAACACAGCGCAGACACACATGTACAGACATTGTGACGAAATATGGGATCGCTTGGTCATTCTATTCTAAAATAAGGCAGTCAACAAAATTTCCTGAATGTCAGGTGCACACATAAAATGTACAACCGGAATGTACAAGTACAAGGTACAACTTTAAGGTACAACTACAAGGTACAACCAGAAGGTACAACTACAAGGTACAACCGAAATATACAACTGCAAGGCACAACCAGAAAGTACAACTACAATGTACAACTAGAAGGTACAACTTGAAAGTAGAATTAGAAGGTACAACTACAAGGTACAACTAGAAGTTACAACTACAAGGCACAACTACAAGGTACAACTACAAGGTACAACCATAAGGTACAGCTAGATCAGATCTCTGCAGCCTTGGCTCAGCTATGACATATGACAATTTAAATCACGCTAAGCACACCGTTTATTGACGTGAAAATGAGCTGAGTTTGTTGAACTGACTCACAGAGCAGCTCTCATTACTAATGGTGAGGATTACTCAAATGTTTGTGATTAGACTCGGGTGTGGGGTGGGGTTGGGGAAAGTTTTGACCGAGGAATAAACCTAAAAATAACACACAATTACGTGTTAACCAAAAGGGCCCCTCATGGGGTACCAGTTAAAAAATTATATTTGCGTCATTAGTCAGTGTAAAGTACATTGGATTACGGTCATATCTATCAACATTTTGCCCCCCCCCCCGTCTACATTGGACCACGGTGTTTCGTTCCATATAAACTTTCCTTGAAGTTATTTTTTTGTGGTTGATTTTATCTACATTATCCATCACTGACTCTCATATTCAGAGGATTATTGATTCCTATGCTTATTCATGGTTTAGTACTAGTCTTTAATTTTTTTAAATTAGAGTTTTAAATGTTGATAGGGCTTCATTACACGTCACAATTAAAGACCGAAAGAACAAGAATTTGTGTTTGTTCTTGCATACGAAAAAATAAAAGTTCTTTTAAAAAATATGTGTCTATCCAAGGGTTGTATAAGGTTTTCTTTGTGTTGTAGTTCAAAGTTAGAATTAATTAACTTATTTACTTTGCTCTTTGTTCTTATATCCTCAAGTTTTTCAAGGTTCAATGACTAAACTAACGTTGTTACTCTGATCAGTTTCGTATATTCTCCAGTAATGAATCTGGAAAACAAAAAATTAAAATTTGTTCAAGTTTATAAATGTTTTCTTTGGTGGATGAACTCAATGCAGAAGACGAATTTTCCGTTACAGGTCACACCAAAGTGAGTTAGCATTTTAGTTTTAAATTCTTATTACATCCGTAAAAATTTCTCTTTATAAAGCATACGTTTATACTCGTTCTATAGCTCCGTTCGTTCATAAGCCGACCCCCCCCTCTTTTTGGAAGAGAATCGTATAGAAAATGTGTGACCCGCTCATAAGCCGACCCCAAGAGTTACCGGTATGTTTTTGTTTCTTTGGTAAACAGTGGCGAAGGCGCATACGTTAAAATTCGTTTTAGAAAACAATATTTGTAAAACAGTTATCAAAACATTCACAAGAATAAATAAAATGAATAAATAAGGTAAGTGCAGATGTTTAATAATATTTTATAACATCTAGTAGAGCAGTCGAACTTTGTAGAATGTAGACAAAAAACTTGATGTTCTACAATAACAACACCGATATGTGTATGCAGAAATCATCTATGACCTCCAAATTTTCAACAAAAAAAAAAAAATAATTTTTAAAAATTTAAAAATAATAATAATAATAATAATAATAAACGGTTTTAGAATGAGTAAATACGGTAAGATATAATTTAAAAAAAAAACAAAAACAAACAAACCAAAAAACTGAATGACCAACTAAAATGATTTTTGCTTATTTTCTCATGGAGTCACGATGTGTGGCTCATCTAGCGTCGTCCCCGTGCACTCCAATGAGATGCGGCACATTGTTTGCTTTGATCTCGGCACTAAGCTAATCTGCGCCCCGGGCCCCAAACGATGATTTGTGTCATTGCCCCTGGTAAAAGGGCTCGGTAGTTTTTATTGCTGGACCATAAGTAATATTTCCCCATCGTTAGGGAACAAACAATTTCGATGACAAAAAGCCGGAACCTGCGTTGTTGCGTTTAATTCCAAAATCATGTTTAAAAAGATTTAAATTAGATTCACAATCGTTAATTAAAATAAGTTCTTCGACATAATGTGTCGAAAATTTCAATCCCTTTAAGTGTTAAATTCTTGATGGGGAGAGGTGCAGGAAAACCACAAACATATGCCCATCATTTTTAAAACCATTCAAATCAGTAAAAAAAAAATAAAAATAATGAAATCCGATTCAGCATCATTCCTGAAAGTCGGCTTCCTTCCCGCCGTCCCTGCTCAAAACTTGTTATGGGTGGAGGTTGGCGGGACACTACAAACCTCAACTGCTCGGTAAGTTTATGAGGTCATGAACACGACTATTTAAGGGGTGTCGAAAGGACGATTGAAAGCTTAAAATGCACACTTCTATTTCATTGAGACTTTTGTTGCGGGGTTAGATTCCAAGGATATTTGTGAACAGGAACCACCGCTAGCGATTAGAGCTTTAGGTAAAATGATTGGGGTGAAGCAAAGGCTGCTGCTAACTGATTCAGTTAAAAAAATCAACTTTCGTATGCAAGAACGAACGCATACAAGTTCTCGATTTTCCGTCCGGAGTTCGGGAGTGGGTTGCATGAAGAAATCAGGTAAACTAACCCGTTATCAACATTTAAAACGCTTCTAAGAATGCTGGAACAGACATAAACCACAGATAAGCGTAGGACGCAATAATCTTCTGTACAGAAGGAGCGTCTGTACCAGATACGATAAATTGTTGTTTGGTTATATGAACTGCATGTCTTCTTGTGTAATCGGGTCCACGGCACATGATTTTTTTTATTTACCCAATATACTCACCTCACAAGATTCTGTTAAAATCATTTTCTGAATTCATTTGGCTCGCTACTGGCTGACACAGCCGAATTTCTTACGAACTTGAAAGCAAAATAACCGACTGAGTATCGGAATGCCGTATCATGCAGTTCCCATGCACTCCTACGGAAATCGAGATCTTTGCGTGGGCTAAAAATAAACTCCCCGACCAAACAGTAACGTCTGCAGGTTTGATCATAACCAGTAACCAACACATGGGGTAACGGGACATCTGCTGGACATTTTTGACTCGGGTAAAAGTGGCCGCCCCACTCCCCTCACCCCCCTCCAATCGTACATGCCCCGTATTTCCATTAGACAAACGTGATGAAAGTGGCCAGACATTTTCTAAAGCTGAGAATAATAGACGAAATGGCCGCACGGCCGGCACCCCCACCACGCCACGCAACCACGTGACGTTTGTAGAGAGTGGAGGGAGGGGGGCTTAGAATGAATGACGAGCCCCTGACGACATGGGTTGTGAATTAACGCCATGCTGGGTGACGTGGGGGGGGTGGGGGCAATCGCTCAATCCGTAACATTAGCTTTTTTTGTGTATGGACATATCTACAGCGTGTGCTATAAATATTCTGCTCAAAGTCTAATATTTATGAGATGACGCGCTGGTGAGCGTGTGAATGGTTGGGGGTGTGTTGGCGTGTGGGGTATGGGGTAGGGTCCTTCGAAGATGGCGTCAAACTTTGCTGATCAATCGTTACAAGGAGGGGGGTGTTTCTGACGACGTCAGGGTTTCCGGATACAGTGTTAATACGGGGTGGGGGTGTAGGGGGAGTTGAAAAAATCTTATTAGTGTTGTCCATTTGTGACGTCATGTTTAGGAACTTTTTGGGGCCTGGGTGTGGCTAGGAGTCGTGACGAGAGTTGGGAGCAAGAATACCAGGATTCTGGTGCTTAGGAATCTTAGGGACATAAACGTTCATTCGACCTACGTACACTTTCATTCGGCATACGTACATGTTCATTCTTACAGACGTAATGATAAAATATGGCTTATAATCGGTCCACAGTGCCCCGAGCCTATCTCTACTTTCATTCTTAACGGTTATTGAATGTAGTGAAATGTTTCGAAATGTTAAATACAATTGATGCCATCTAAGTGTAAACAATAAAAATAAAATTGGCAAAAATTTTATTAACAAATTAGTTTCGGCATGCAAACATTTTAATGTACCTTAACTCAAACATATTTTGCTGAAAACTTTATCTAAAATTTAAAAAAAATAATAATAAATTTGCTCTGACTTGTGACCAACACAATGATTTTTACTTTTATGTATGATTATTGACATCAATTTTGACTTGTTCAACAAAATAAGAGCGGCGAGAAGAGGGTCACAACCTTCACCCTGAGAACAATACATTTCCTAGATCCACCTACGACACCCTGAGAACATTGCATTTCCCAGATCCACCTACGACACCCTTAGAACATTGCATTTTCCAGATCCACCTACAACACCCTGAGAACTAGACATTTCCTAGATCCGCCTACGACACCATCAGAACAATACATTTCCTAGATCCGCCTACGACACCCCGAGAACATTACATTTCATAGGTCCACCTACGACACTGACATTCGATACAAAGTTTCAACGTGCGTCGCCTGAATAACTTCAAGACCCTCTTAGACCTCATTGCAGTACGGAGTAACGAAAACCAGAAACATTAGTGTATCAAATATCAGGAATGTAAAGGCCTTATTAACTACTGCACATTGCCTCTGCGTAGAGGACTTTGGTCCTGATTGGGAATTTAACTATTTATAAAAAGCTGGTACAATAGCGACGGAGATGAGTGAGCATAATATCATCTAAAGTCACGTTATGAATCACGTTTTTATCAACTCAATATGTATTATATTATTTAAAAAATAATTTTAAAAAACTTTGTGCTACCTCTTCATTTGAACAAAATCAGAAAATTTCCCAGGTATATATTATTTACAATGATGCTTTATTGGGGCGTGCAGGGGGGGCAGTGAATTTCATTACCCCCCCCCCGCCCCAATAATAAATGTCGTATAACTTTCTGAATTTGGAGAAAACATTTTCACGGAATGACAGATGTTGTTGAACAGTTGCACTGAATTGGATAAATGGTGCGACAGTTGTCCTGGGCGTGACAGATATTGGTGTGACAGATATTGGTGTGACAGATATTGGTGTGACAGATATTGGTGTGACAGATATTGGTGTGGCATATATTTATGTGACAGATGTTGGTATGACAGGTCTTGATGTAACAGATATTGGTGTGACAGTTATTGATTGACAGATGTTGGTGTGAGATATATCGATGTGACAGATATTGGTGTGACAGATATTAATGTGACATATATTGATGTGACAGATATTGGTGTGACAGATATTGATGTGACAGATATTGGTGTGACAGATATTGGTGTGACAGATATTGATGTGACAGATATTGATGTGACGGATACTGATGTGACAGATATTGATGTGACAGATTTGATGTGACAGATATTGATGTGACAGATATTGATGTGACAGATATTGGTGTGAAAGATATTGGTGTGACAGATATTGATACGACAGACATTGATGTGACAGATTCTGATGTGACAGATCTTGATGTGACAGATATTGATGTGACAGATATTGGTGTGAAGGTTGCCCTGAATATGATATATTTTGGTGTGAATGTTGCCCTGAATGTGACAGATGTTGATGTGACAGTTGTCCTGAATGTGACAGATTATGGTGTGACAGTTGTCCTGAATGTGACAGTTGTTGATGTGACAGTTGTCCTGAATGTGACAGATGTTGATGTGACAGTTGCCCAGAATGTGACAGATGTTGATGTATTGTGGTGCGACAGTTGTCCTGAATGTGACAGATGTTGATGTGACAGTTGTCCTGAATGTGACAGATGTTGGTGTGACAGTTGCCCTGAATGTGTCTGACATTGATGCGACAGTTGCACAGAATGTGACAGATGTTGATGTGACAGTTGTCCTGACTGTGACAGATGTTGGTGTGACAGTTGCACAGAATATGACAGAAGTTGATGTGACAGTTGTCCTGACTGTGACAGATGTTGGTGTGACAGTTGTCCTGAATGTGACAGATGTTGGTGTGACAGTTGCACAGAATGTGACAGACGTTGATGTGACAGTTGTCCTGACTGTGACAGATGTTGGTGTGACAGTTGTACAGAATGTGACAGATGTTGATGTGACAGTTGTCCTGAATGTGACAGATGTTGGTGTGACAGTTGCACAGAATGTGACAGATGTTGATGTGACAGTGTTCCTGACTGTGACAGATGTTGGTGTGACAGTTGCACAGAATGTGACAGATGTTGATGTGACAGTTGTCCGGACTGTGACAGATGTTGATGTGACAGTTTTCCTGAATGTGACAGATGTTGATGTGACAGTTGTCCTGAATGTGACAGATGTTGGTGTGACAGTTGCCCTGAATGTGTCAGACATTGATGCGACAGTTGCACAGAATGTGACAGATGTTGATGTGACAGTTGTCCTGACTGTGACAGATGTTGATGCGACAGTTGCACATAATGTGACAGATGTTGATGTGACAGTTGTCCTGACTGTGACAGATGTTGGTGTGACAGTTGCCCTGAATGTGTCAGACATTGATGCGACAGTTGCACAGAATGTGACATGTTGATGTGTTGTGGTGCGACAGTTTCACAGAATGTGACAGATGTTAATGAGACAGTTGCCCAGAATGTGTCAGATGTTGATATATTGTGGTGCGACAGTTGTCCTGAATGTGACAGATGTTGATGTGACAGTTTCCCAGAATGTGACAGATGTTGGTGTGACAGTTGCCCTGGTTGTGCACCACACGCCCCCCAGACCGAGGCGAGCCTGGACATTGGAATCTCTCACTGCCATCCGGGTGTTACGTCGTTTGTTTTCATCCATCACACTGCCCCTAAGTGGACATGTGGCCACGGGTCAAGCGAAACTGGAAACAATCCGCAAAATCGGCGTGGGGGAGAGGGCATGTGTGTCTTCACCTGCTCCTGGACTGCATCCCAATAATGAAAATTAATGGACATCGGTGACCTTTACATTTATCTTGGTTTTATTTTTTCATCTTCTTTCCACAGGTGTACTATCATCTTTAGTCATGGAACCGCCAAGTTCAAGAAAGGCCATTCCGGGTAAGACTGGTTGTGAATCAATTTAGTTTTGACGAATAAAAGAATTACTCCTGACTCCTGTCCTTACGTCATCAAGTGAGGTCTGAAAAGAGAAATTAGTCATATTTGTATTTAACCAAATGAGACCTATGAACTCGTGTCGTTATGTAACCAAATGAGATATAATTTAGTTCCTTATGTTTCTTTCTTGTTTCGTGTTTGGTGTATAGAAAAGTAAGCGAGGAATATTTCTTCCCACAGAAGATATATTAGAAAAAAAAAATCTGTTCTATTTGTTTCATTACAACAACAAAAATTAAATTTGAATTTCTCCATTTCTCCTCACAGCCCATAAAAACACGGAGAGACGTTTGATAGGCAGTGATGGTCTGACAAGGCCGGAGGATAGAATCTCTATACCTCATAACAAACGTAAGTAAACATTCAACAAGAAAAAAATCAACAACATTGCAGTGGTGTTAAACGAACTTAACAGACTCCTTCATTTGAACACGGAACATTATCCAATGTAGGCATTAAAAAGCCATTTTTTTTCAAATAAAAAAAGTAGAACTTAAAAAATTATAGATCTACGGTCTGCATTTTTTTCATTAGCTTTGGAGCAGATGAAAAAAAAAACCTGCATTAAAAAAAATTTAAAAAAAA
>MUZC01004577.1:34375-83067 GCA_002072015.1 Radix auricularia | reverse complement strand
AATCTTACAAGGTCCCTGGTATTAGACCCAAACAATCCAATCTTACAAGGTCCCTGGTATTAGACCCAAACAATCCAATCTTACAAGGTCCCTGGTATTTGGCCTGAACGATACAATCAATCGCGTATTTTCAAATAATTGTTGGGCCCCAACCAACTTCTGACCTCGGTCACGTCAGATTGACTAAAAATGACGTCATATCAGCATTGTCATTTAAATGGCCGTGAACGGTTCTGTGCCGTCATTTGTTAGTTTGTTTGATCATCACAGTCGTCGGCCAAGTTCTGTTTGTAAACGTTGCGGTAATTTATTCTCTGACGTCATTCAGCTTTTTTAAACTCTGACCCTCCCCCCACCCCCAAACTCCCCGGGGGTCATGGCAGCCTTGCCGCAATTTGAAACTCTTTGTATCTCCAAATTATTCCTGTTCAAATTTAAATGTCCGAAATGACCGCTTGGAGGACGGTGCAAGAGAAGCCAAGGAATTTACAGTCAGGAAACTAACGAGTTTGATTTACCTAACAAGAATTTCTTGCTATTACATTATAGAACATAAAGAAGTTTCTTATCTTACCTTATCTATACAGACGATCCTTCTACGCAGAACATAATTGGTTCCACAGACCATGAAGGATGATATGTTGACAAGTGATGCAGTGTTTACAGGCCACGGCTATGAGGGTTCCATGCCGCATAACTAGTGTTAGGTACCCATTCAAAGATGGGTGGACTCAGGGACGCCCAAGACCCCGGGAACAAATATGTGCCTTCACATGGATTCGAGCCCGTGACAATCGGTACGCCAGTCGAGCGTGCTGTCACTCGACCAGCGTGTCATAGAGAGTGAATATTCAACCAGAAAAAGAAAACCGAATTTTGGCGTTAGTTGGGTGTTATAAAACCCTATCAAGTTGGGCAAGTATTTCCATAGATTTTTGGCACCCGTTATTAAATCTATTACACAGTTTGATTTGTGGTAAATTAAATCTACTGAGAATGTACTTATTTCACACGATGAAGAAATGATTGTGTTAGTGTCTTTTTATACGCGCGAAATAGTTCACGCAATTTGTTATGTGAGATTGATGACTGTGTTGGTCAGATAACTGACTGAGTTACCAAGTTACATGCAATACAAGCGACAAACAAGTCACTCGAAATCATTGATCAATTTAATTTATAGTAACATCCCAAAGATATAAATAAAAATCAAAAGTCACATTTAAGAAGATTCCATTCATTACGAAATATTAAAATGTCAGCTTTAAAAAATCTCCATTCATTACTTATCTATTTGACTGAAATAATTGAATTACCCAATCAAGTACTGCCTAGTAGTACAATTTGTGGATAATTTGGATTCTGTCTAATCTCGTGAAAGCCCGCAGCAGCCGTAACTTGCCGAGCGTGTGTCGGACTTGTTAACTGCCAGCTATAAATAATTCAATGAGCCGCCGTTGTTTTTTGCCGCCCACCCTTAATTCTATAATGAATAGTGTATTGTGGGTCGTCCCTTGGGTCTACATCATCGATCGGAGAACCCTTGATAACCCAACCGTCGCTGTGATTGGCAGACTCGAGAAATATTAATAGCAGGGTGGAGATTCGGAGGGAATCCTCTCGGCGTTTGCTTCAAATATTTCATTCAATACGGCACAGATTTGTGTCCTTGAACATGATCATGGATCTAACCATCGAACATAAAAAAACAAGAAAAAAAAAACAACAAACAAACCAACACTAACTACTTTTAATAAAAACATTGACAATTCTCGGGAGAAACTTTCCCAATCAATTGGGATAACAACTTGTGCCTGTGTGTATGTGTGTGTTAGGAGTGGGGGGGGGGAGGTAGCCCATTTTAGTGTCGCCTGGGGTACGATGCAAAATGTAACAAACAAACAAAACCAATAACAAACAAGTTTCGATTTCAAAAGAGAAGAACTAATACATGGGTGGAGCTGGCTAACACAGACAAGAGTTGGGAATATGTCATGATTGAGGTTATATAGGAAGAAAATTATGTATGGGAATAAATATAAGGTATGATGGTGGTGCTAAAGGATAGGATTCAGAATGGTAAGGTTAAAGATGGGAATATTTCATGGGGAATTGTCTGTAAATAAACGTACTGACAGACAATTATATTTTCTATCGTGGCAGTTTCGGAGGATGGGGTCATGTAAGGGCGACTAGAGATAGATGATGTTTGGAGGATGGGTCATGTAAGGGCGACTAGAGATAGGTGATGTTTGGAGGATGGGTCACGTAAGGGCGACTAGAGATAGGTGATGTTTGGAGGATGGGTCACGCGACTAGAGATAGGTGATGTTTGGAGGATGGGTCACGTAAGGGCGACTAGAGATAGGTGATGTTTGGAGGATGGGTCACGTAAGGGAGACTAGAGATAGGTGATGTTTGGAGGATGGGTCACGTAAGGGCGACTAGAGATAGGTGATGTTTGGAGGATGGGTCACGTAAGGGCGACTAGAGATAGGTGATGTTTGGAGGATGGGTCATGTAAGGGCGACTAGAGATATGTGATGTTTGGAGGATGGGTCACGTAAGGGCGACTAGAGATAGGTGATGTTTTGGAGGATGGGGTCTTGTAAGGGCGACTAGAGATATGTGATGTTTGGAGGGTGAGATCATGTAAGTCCTAATAGTTTATATTTTAAACATTCCCCAACTACACAAGCTCCGCTGGCCGTGTGCAAAGAGCATAGGTTTGTCATGCAAGCGGTGTCCAGATCGATTCCCAGAGGTGGAATGTAAAATTCTTTTCACACTCAATTGTAACATACCGGCGAACACTTCAAACAGTTATTTCTTTGTGTTCGTTTTTTTATTATTATTATTAATATTGAGTTACAGTCTAATATTAGTTGTTAGCAATCATTTTATTTTAAGGGATGTCCGTTTGATTGCAGCCCGGGGCCCCGTGCAGTCTTAATCCGCCCCTGGGTTAGTGTTTTGTTAAATGGGCTATTTAATAAGTTCATACAGAAGTACGTTCCTGTCCGTTTGCAATAGTGTTCATTAACAATTTGAGGGGTGAGACTGCAATCAGGCTTATAAAAAAGTAAATGGAAAATGCGTAAACAAGGTAAGGGTTAGCCTGTCCAAAAAAATGGATTTAATTTCAACCCAGAGCTGAAATTTTGCAGGCAGAATCGTGGCTAAAATAAAATGATGTATCAAAATTTCAAAATCAATCGAATGCATTGTAATTAAATCAATAATTTTTTTTAGATTATCTCCATGTAGTCTATGTCTAAGTAGCATGTAAATGTAGAATCTATATGCTAGTCGGTCAAGGCGTGTATTATATTGAACATACTTTATAATATTTTCCTCATTTGTGAATATTTATGCTCGTCTGTCACGTGGTGCGTGTTATATTAAACATTATCAATACCTTTAATTATCTCTCAAGGATTTATAGTAAAATAATTATTTTAAACGTTTATTTTTTATTTAATCATCCAAACGTACATGAGCATTACACATGCAAAGCACTAGAGCCTAGAGGACAGAAGAAGGAAGAACGGCTTATCATAATTACAAAAAAAAAAGGCAATTAATGCCATTTTGGAAATATAAAACAGATATAACGTGATACAACCCATAAGACAAAAGGATATAAAGATTTCTGCAAGAACAAACAAACTAATTATTGTGCTTCCCGCCTGGGATTTGGGCGACGAATGGGTTGCCAGATCAAACCAGGACAACCAACACTCTACCAACATTTGAGACTCCAATAAAAATGCAGGATTAGACTTATAACAAGGATATGCGTACGTTATTTTTAATGGCCAGAATTAAAATAAACATGTTTGTTTATTCTCAGCTACTCTTTCCACATCAAAACTGCTTAAACTTAAAGCTTGCAATAAGCTATTTTTACCCCCACAACACAAGTACAAATTGTAGACGTATATAAACCTCCCCCACACAAAGAGTGTCATAAAAAATAAATAAATAAACCAAGTGTGACACTTCCTGAGTGAGGATATTTGAAATTTAAAAAACAACAGTTTGGCCATGAATGTAGAGATATTGCCGACCAGCCGATGTCCCGAAAACCAGATGCGGTCCCAGGCGCCCATTCTCTGTGAACGTGACAATAAACCAAAATATCCAGTGATATGGAGAGAACGACTCGTGAGAACTTTAAATAATTGACCGCTATGCCGACGGGTGTCCCGTGTCGGAGGTTTGTGACCAGAGGACAGTTGTCAATACCATAACGGTTTGCCGGAACGGTGTGGTGGGGCTATCAATACTGCGGCAATTAAATATAGATATTGGCCACGAGTCGTTTACCGGGGATCTGGTTTCACTGACGCTTTGTGTTTTAGAGGTATGCGGAGCAGAAAGCGCAGGTAGTAAATATACTGACGTGACTTGATGGTGGTGTTCAACGTAAACTGTCATCACGTGACCTGATGATGGTGTTCATGTGTAAACTGTCATCACGTGACTTGATGATGGTGTTCAACGTAAACTGTCATCACGTGACTTGATGATGGTGTTTAACGTAAACTGTCATCACGTGACTTGATGATGGTGTTTAACGTAAACTGTCATCACGTGACTTGATGATGGTGTTCATGTGTAAACTGTCATCACGTGACTTGATGGTGGTGTTCATGTAAACTGTCTACACGTGACTTGATGGTGGTGTTCATGTGTAAACTGTCATCACGTGACTTGATGGTGGTGTTCATGTGTTAACTGTCATCACGTGACTTGTTGGTGGTGTTCATGTGTAAACTGTGATCACGTGACTTGATGATGGTGTTCATATGTAAACTACCATCACGTGACCTGATGGTGGTGTTCATATGTAAACTGTCATCACGTGACTTGATGATGGTGTTCATATGTAAACTATCATCACGTGACCTGATGGTGGTGTTCATGTGTAAACTGTCATCACGTGACTTGTTGGTGGTGTTCAATCAACAAATTCACAAAACTGTCATCACATGACCTGATGGTATTAAAACCTGATTCTGTAGCTCACGTGAAACACATGCAATATACAATATACAAAAGGCACTAGTAAATAAATTTACCCTTAACTCAAAACAAACACGCACACCCACCAAACAGTCCTTGAAACAACACATAACATATACAACATACTCACTGGTGTCAAAATAAGAACATGACATACTAATTCTCCACTATGAAAATTGTCTCTTAAAACAAAGGGGAAGGCCGTACTGTTTTAGAAAAAAAAAGAGTTTCTATGATCTCTGTACAAAGTTATAGATGGGAGTAGTGAAAGGAGAGGGTACTAAGAACATAACTAACTGCGATGGTGTGGCACACAATAACCAGAAGTATCATGCCAGTGTAATCAAAAAGCCAGTTGTAGTCAGAGGCGTCACTAGGGTTGGCGTCACCCGGGGCGGTAGCTCATGGTGTCACCCCTCATGATATAACCCATAGAACTCATCCGCGTTTTCCAGAGCCAAATAACGAGAATATATAGAATTTTACGGTCTGGTGTCACCCCCCCTGATGGTGTCACCCGGGGAGGCCCGCCCCCACCGCACCCCCTAGCGACGCCAACGGTTGTAGTGTGTTGCAGACATTTAGAGTCAACATTCTTAATAGAATGCCTTAAAAATATTTTTAAAATAAAATAAAATTTTAAAAAGCAACATTTTAAATACTTCTAAAAACTCATGAGGTCTTTGTGAATGTTGTTAAATTTCAACACTCCTTCTGTCGGTACTGTGGTTTTTTTCTGTTTGTAGGATTTTATGCGGGTGGATGCGTGTATGCAGGGGCGGATTAAGACTGCACGGGGACCCGGTCTGCAATCAAACGGGGACCCTATCCAGCCAGCGTACCTTTTAATGATTGTTAACAGCTAATATAAGTCTGTAACTAAATATTAATAATGAAATAAAAACGAACACGAAGAAGTAACTGTTTGAAGTGTTCGCCGCTATGTTACAATTGAACTTGAAAAAAAAAATATATTAATTCCACTTCTGGGAATCGAACCCGGTACCGCTTGCATCACAAGCCATTACTCTCTCCACGCGACCAGCGGAGCTCGTCACAGGGATGAAATTTTTAAAATATAAACAATAATTTAAACTATTTTCTCTAAGAGAGGCAACTAAATCCAGTTGTAGAGAAAAAATTTATTAATTTATTTTATTTATATTTCCAAGGGTTCGTGCAAACATTTGTACACTTTTATTAAAAATATACAAAGTTTGGGGGCCCCCAAACCTCGGGGGCCTCTAGCTTTAGCCCGTTCAGGCCCCCCCTTAATCCACCATAATGTGTATGGCTGTGTTCCAGACAGATATTACATGATATTATGTGCATCAGTTGGCGTGTGTGTATCTTTGAGACTGTTGGGTTATTTCTTTATGTTTTACGTATCAACACTGACAACTGTCAATAAAGTGGTTGAATGTGTTAAAATATGTTAACAATGCAGATGACTCGACAAAGTGAAAGACCAGACGTGGCAGGTTGTCCCCCAGCCCTTCCTCCCCCTCACTGACATGCAATCGATAAGGTGGCTCAGTGCACTAACTAGTGCACTGACTTAAAAGTATAGCTTTGTGTGTACACACAGTCGCCTTAAGCGGAACATCGGAAAACGCCTTTCTGTTGGGTCAATGAACGCGTGGGTGGCAATGTGTGGGGCGTTTGGGTGTGTAGTTGGCTGACATGGATGTGTGGGTGGTTGACATGGATGTGTGGGTGGTTGACATGGATATGTGGCTGGTTTAAATGGATGTGTGGGTGGTTGACATGGATGTGTGGGTGGTTGACATGGATATGTGGCTGGTTTAAATGGATGTGTGGGTGGCTGACATGGATGTGTGGGTGGTTGACATGGATGTGTGGGTGGCTGACATGGATATGTGGCTGGTTTAAATGGATGTGTGGGTGGTTGATATGGATGTGTGGGTGGCTGACATGGATGTGTGGGTGGTTGATATGGATGTGTGGGTGATTGACATGGATGTGTGGGTGGTTGACATGGATGTTTGGGTGGTTGATATGGATGTGTGAGTGGTTGACATGGATGTGTGGGTGGTTGATATGGATGTGTGGGTTGTTGATATGGATATGTGGGTGGTTGATATGGATGTGTGGGTGGTTGATATGGATGTGTGGGTGGTTGATATGGATGTGTGGGTGGCTTACATGGATGTGTGGATGGTTGATATGGATGTTTGGGTGGTTGATATGGATGTGTGGGTGGTTGATCTGGATGTGTGGGTGGTTGATATGGATGTGTGGGTGGTTGATATGGATGTGTGGGTGGTTGATATGGATGTGTGGGTGGTTGATATGGATGTGTGGGTGGTTGATATAAATGTGTGGGTGGTTGATATGGATGTGTGGGTGGTTGATATGGATGTGTGGGTGGTTGATATGGATGTGTGGGTGGTTGATATGGATGTGTGGGTGGTTGATATAGATTTGTGGGTGGCTTACATGGATGTGTGGGTGGTTGATATTGATGTGTGGGTGGTTGATATGGATGTGTGGGTGGTTGATATGGATGTGTGGGTGGCTAACATGAATGTGTGGGTGGCTGACATTGATGTGTGGTTGGCTGAAATGGATGTGAGGGTGGTTGACATGGATGTGTGGGTGGTTGACATGGATGTGTGGGTGTTGGTCATGGATGTGTGAGTGGCTGACATGGATGTGTGGGTGGTTGACATGGATGTGTGGGTGTTGGTCATGGATGTGTGGGTGGTTGACATGGATGTGTGGGTGGCTGACATGGATGTGTGGGTGGCTGACATGGATGTGTGGGTGGCTGACATGGATGTGTGGGTGGCTGACATGGATGTGTGGGTGGCTGACATGGATGTGTGGGTGGCTGACATGGATGTGTGGGTGGCTGACATGGATGTGTGGGTGGCTGACATGGATGTGTGGGTGGCTGATATGGATGTGTGGGTGGCTGACATGGATGTGTGGGTGGCTGACATGGATGTTAGGGTGGTTGACATGGATGTGTGGGTGTTGGTCATGGATGTATGGGTGGCTGACATGGATGTGTGGGTGGCTGACATTGATGTGTGGGTGGCTGAAATGGATGTGAGGGTGTTTGACATGGATGTATGGGTGTTGGTCATAGATGTGTGAGTGGCTGACATGGATGTGTGGGTGGTTGACATGGATGTGTGGGTGTTGGTCATGGATGTGTGGGTGGCTGACATGGATGTGTGGATGGCTGACATAGATGTGAGGGTGGCTGACATAGATGTGTGGGTGGCTTACATAGATGTGAGGGTGGCTGACATGGATGTGTGGGTGGCTGATATGGATGTGTGGGTGGCTGACATGGATGTGTGGGTGACTGATATAGATGTGTGGGTGGCTGACATGGATGTGTGGTTGGCTGACATGGATGTGTGGGTGGTTGCCATGGATGTGTGGGTGGCTGACATGGATGTGAGGTTTGCTGACATGGATGTGTGGGTGTTTGACATGGATGTGTGGTTGGCTGACATGGATGTGTGGGTGGTTGCCATGGATGTGTGGGTGACTGACATGGATGTAAGGTTGGCTGACATGGATGTGTGGGTGGCTGACATGGATGTGTGGTTGGCTGACATGGATGTGTGGGTGGTTGCCATGGATGTGTGGGTAACTGACATGGATGTGAGGTTTGCTGACATGGATGTGTGGGTGTTTGACATGGATGTGTGGTTGGCTGACATGGATGTGTGGGTGGCTGACATGGATGTGAGGTTTGCTGACATGGATGTGTGGGTGGCTGACATGGATGTGTGGGTGGCTGACATGGATGTGTGGGTGGCTGACATGGATGTGTGGGTGGCTGACATGGATGTGATGGTGACTGACATGGATGTGTGGGTGGCTGACATGGATGTGTTGGTGGCTAACATGGATGTGTGGGTGGCTGACATGGATGTGTAGTTGGCTGACATGGATGTGTAGTTGGCTGACATGGATGTGTAGTTGGCTGACATGGATGTGTGGTTGGCTGACATGGATGCGTGGGTGGCTGGCATGGATGTGTGGTTGGCTGACATGGATGTGTGGGTGTTTGACATGGATGTGTGGGTGGCTGACATGGATGTGTGGGTGGCTAACATGAATGTGTGGGTGGCTGACATGGATGTGTGGGTGGCTGACATGGATGTGTAGTTGGCTCACATAGATGTGTGGGTGGCTGACTTATATGTGTGGGTGGCTGACATGGATGTGTGGGTGGCTAACATGAATGTGTGGGTGACTGACATGGATGTAAGGTTGGCTGACATGGATGTGTGGATGGCTGACATGGATGTGTGGTTGGCTGACATGGATGTGTGGGTGGTTGCCATGGATGTGTGGGTGGCTGACATGGATGTGAGGTTTGCTGACATGTATGTGTGGGTGTTTGACATGGATGTGTGGTTGGCTGACATGTATGTGTGGGTGGCTGACATGGATATGAGGTTTGCTGACATGGATGTGTGGGTGGCTGACATGGATGTGTGGGTGGCTGACATGGATGTGTGGGTGGCTGACATGGATGTGTGGGTGGCTTACATGGATGTGATGGTGACTGACATGGATGTGTAGATGGCTGACATTGATGTTTGGGTGGTTGACATGGATGTGTTGGTTATTGACATGGATGTGTGGGTGGCTGACATGGATGTGTGGGTGGTTGACATGGATGTGTGGGCGGCTTACATGGATGTGAGGGTGGCTGATATGGATGTGTGATTTGGCTGACATGGATGTGTGGGTGGCTGACATGGATGTGTGGGTGGCTTACATGGATGTATTGGTGGCTGACATGGATGTGAGGGTGGATCACTGTGGGGCGTATGGATGTGTAGTGGGCTGGGATGGATGTGTGGGCGGGTAATATGGATGTGTGGGTGACTACGATATGAGAGTGCAGCCTTACACTAAAAACATATTTAAATGGCAAAAAAATATTTGAAACATGGTCATTTGAAATAGAAAATACGGCTTTTATGGTGAAGGGGGAATCTCTGTGACGTCAAATTGAGGAAGGGGTCTAAGCTATGGCGGATTAAGGGGGGCTGAACGGGCTAAAGCCATGGGCCCCCAAACTTTTTATTTTTTATAATAAATGTGTACAAATGTTTGCACGAACCCTTGGAAATATAATAAATAAAATAAATAAATAAATATTATCTCTACAACAGGATTTAGTTGCCTCCCTTAGAGAACATAGTCTAAATTATTGTTTATATTTTTAAAATTTCTTAGTTGCGACGAGCTCCGTTGGCCGTGTGGAGAGAGTAAGGCTTGTGATACAAGCGGTACCGGGTTCTATTCCCAGCAGTGGACTTAAATGTTTTTGTTTTTCACACTCAATTGTAACATACCGGGAAACACTTCAAACAGTTACTTCTTCGTGTTCGTTTTTTAAAAAATTCATTAATATTTAGTTACAGTCTTATAACAGCTAATAACAATCATTTTAAGGGAGGCGGGCTGGATAGGGCCCCCGTCAGTCTTAATCCACCCCTGGGTCTAAGATTTCGTTTCGTGACAAATGAACGGGAGTGAAAAATCAACCAAAATCGCGTGACGTTATTTATGGAGGGCTCCTTATGTCAATCGTAAGATGATTTTTTAAAATAAATTAATAAACATAAATAAATAAATTTAGCTAAAACGAAGGAAATTATATTTTAAAAAAACAACAACAAGATAATTGTTTTGAAGGCCACAAGAAAGAAAGTGGGGACCCTACCTATCACTGGAGTCAAAATATGTTCCAAATTTTTACCCCAAAAACATTAACAATTAATATGCTTTTATTTTTTTTTTAATTTATAAATAATTGATTTTTAAAAAATAAACAAAGGAATTGTATACCTCAGTATGTAAACATTTTAAAAAATATTTATACATTTACTTAAGTACCTAACTTTTATAGCAGAAAAATTGTTTATTATGTTATCAAAATTGAAATTATTTGTACTATCTTGTTCTAAGGACAATATTGCCAGATTTTGTAGTCTTAAATCACTTATTGTGAAGCGAATATATTTTTTTCAACTTAACTTTGAAGAAGCGCCTTTCACAACTAGATACACTGATAGCAATTGTTGAAAACAAACACAAACTACATGACGATGAAATCAGAACAACGCGAATGAAGCTCGGATGCGGGGATAACTGCGACGCATTGTTGGTCTGGAAACATGTGCACTGTTGTTAGCCACTTGCAACCTCCTCATCCTGCACCACCCTAGCTTGCCAACAATAAACTAATTGGCTAAACCTGACGAAGGTCATTCGTCAAGCTAATTTCCACTCGTCTTGTGCTTGTTATGGTGTTGCGAAGTCATCTTCGAAAAGCAAGTTGGAAATGAACGGCCACAAACACAAACTTTAAAAAATTAAAAGCTACTACATTCCACGTGATAGGCGAATGTACTACCAACTACACTACAAATTACATGCTATTCTGTTGTTCTGAAAGAACTAAGTAAATGACCTCAATTGAACGTATTCTTGGCTTAGACTCGACATCCCCCACCCTCTGCACTAACTTTTCTTGCAAGATGATTGGTCGGTGGGCAGGAAGACAGCTCGGTGGCCGGCATGGATGAACCATAAAGATAATTATATATTTAGATTATTTTTTTTAAAAACTTTTTAGCGCATTTTCGAGAAGTCGAATGCGCTATTGCACCCGTTTTGTCCGTCCGTCCGTCATCACCCTTGATCTCAGCATCCATAAGTCCTAGACCCATGAGGTATATATGTTTTTTGTATGTCCTGACCTGCCATTTGTGCATCAACACTCAGTTACTCGATCCGTTAAAAAACCCCGTTAAAACTACCAAAAAATATTTCGAATCGAGAGGTAACACTAGCGCAGGGAACGGCCGCCATTGCCGGAAGTCGAATGCATAATCCTTCAGGCATTGAAGAGTGGTGCGAAAGGGTGCAAAAGAATTAGTTGTTTTTTTTTAGTTGACGTCATTAGAATATGTGTAAAAGTTTAGAGAGTTTTACGTCATCATTTGTGGTGACTTGTAGTTAGATTAAAGAGAAAATATTTTTTTTTAAAATGTAAAGAAATGACTTTTAAATAAAAAAAATGTCAGGTATATTCATTACACAAGAAAATTCATAAAAATATGTCTAAAATCTAAACACAATTACTGATAACTACATAATGCTGATATCTAACATAAGTACTGATACATAATACGAAAATGCGCTAACACGTCCTGAATTCCAATAGGGACCAGGCTTAACATGATTTTTTTACTTCCAGGTGCACATAAAAAAAACGATTTAATAAATTCCTAAATTTGCTGATTTTGTATGACATCTGTCCGTCTACGAAAGACGATATATTTATCTTTAATATTTGCAGCTCTTGGTGTGGCTGATGAGACCATTCCTTGAGTGGCAGTCTCTTCTGCATTTTACTCACACGAATGTAGGTGGGCAGTGTCGCCTGGCCTTTCTCCTCGCTCTTTTTCCAACTGCTTGTTCCCTAGATTGCTCCATTGCTCTAAGTGATCCTTCTTTCACTATAGCCCGCCATGTGGTCCTATTCTCAGCCAGGTTTTCCCAGTTTGGTATATCAATGTTGGCTACTTTCATGTCTCTACTGCATATGTCCGTGTATCTGAGACGTGGCAGACCAACGGATATTTTCCCTGTTGCAAGCTCGCTGTATAGCACATCTTTGCGTATGCGACCAGTTTGCATTCTCTTGACGTGTCCAAGCCAGCGGAGGCGTCTTTGGCTTAATATAGCTGGAATGCTGCTCATGCTTACTTGAGCCAGGACCTCTGTGTTGGGGACTTTCTCTTGCCATTTGATGTCAAGGATGCGACGCAGGCATCTGAGGTGGAAGCTAATTAACCTTCTTTCATGCCTGGTATAAGTGGTCCATGACTTGCATCCATAGAGGAGCGTGCTCAGTACGCAGGCCTGGTATACCTGCAGCTTAGACCTTGATGTGAGTTCGGCATTGGACCAGACACTTTTGTACAGTCTGGCCATAACAGTTGCTGCCTTTCCTATCCTACCGCTTATCTCATCTTCCAGTGAGAGGGTCCTTGAGATGTTTGATCCCAGATATGATAAACTGTCAGCAACATCCAGGTTGCAGTTGTCTATAGTGATTGTTGGGAGGGAGGCAGTATCCTGTGCCATAATGTTGGTTTTCATTTGCTAATGGTCATGCCAAAATCTTTGCAGGCAGCGTAGAAGCTGGACATAAGGTTCTGCAGACCGTCTGCTGTGTGAAATATTAAGGCAGCATTGTCTGCAACTAAGAGTTCACGCAGCAAAACCTTCTTTATTTTGGAATTTTTTCTACGTCGAACAATATTGTAAATAATCTCCAATCTGGTGTGTATTTATGTCCCCTCGCAGTTGTTCTTGATGGCATACTGGAGTAAGATGGAGAAGAATATTGCAAACAGGGTAGGTGCCAGCACGCAGCCTCGCTTTACTCCACTACTTTACTGGAAAAGCTTCAGATGTGGCACCATTTTAACACACTGTGCCCTGCATGTTTTCGTGGAATTTCTTGATAATGTTGAGCAGATGTGTAGGGCAGCCTATGTTTGCTAAAATCTGGAAAAGGCCGCTTCTGCTTAAAAAATCGAAATCTTTAGTTAGGTCGACGAACGCGATGTATAGAGGCATATGTTGATCTTCCGGCTCAAAACCCACACTGCGATTCTGGGAGTACACGGAATGCTAGGGTCTGCAGGCATGTTAAAGCAACTCGGGCGAAGGCCTTTCCAACTATACTCAGAAGAGAAATTCCACGATAGTTATTGCAGTCATTCTTGTCTCCTGTAACTATGTTGGCATCTTTCAACTCCTGGGGTATCTGTCCCTGTTCCCAGCACAGAGTGAGGAGGTCATGCAAAGGCTTTAAAAATACTTCCTTTCCACATTTGAGAGCTTCTGGTGGAATTCCATCATTGCCAGGGGCTTCCATGGCTCTCCAAAGCTCATCTATGGTGGGTAGAGCATCAAGGTCTTCCATAACCGACAGGTCCGGGATATCGCCCAGAGCACCAGTTGAGACATTGTTTTTTTTTTCGTACAATTCCAAGTAGTGCTCAATCCACCGTTTGAGTGGTAGGTTTTGATCAGTGATAAGTTCCCCTGAATTTGACAATAGGGGTGCTGTCTTGGAGGTCAAAGGGCCTGTTGCTTGTTTTGTTATCATACATAGCCTTTGTATCGCCTCTATCAGCAGCTGACTGTATGCTTGAGCTTAGATTGAGCCAATTTGCGCTAACGTAGTGGCGAGCTGCCTGCTGGGCCTTTTTCTTGTCACTCTTGAGGTTACGTAGAGTTTCAGGTGATGGCCTGTTTTTATAGGCTAACAGAGCATTTCTTTTTTCAGTAGTTACAGGCTTCATTTCCTCCCAGTGAGCCTCAAACCAACCTGCACATTTGCGCTCTCTCTTTCCAAATGCTGCAATAGCTGAGCCATATATGGTGTCCCACAGATGTGATCATCTGGGCTAAATAGTGTCTTCTGGTGGATTTGTACTAGACCTTCTTGTAGCCTCTGGGTGTATTCTGTTGATGCTTGGTTTTCCCTTGTTTTTGTTGCGATACATTTTCTTTGGCAGCAACCTTACCTTGCTAGCCATTAAGAAATGATCTGTGTCACAGTCTGCACTGTGGTTTCCCGCGTGTGAGGAGAACATTGGCCAGTTATGTGCGTCTTGTGATAATGAGATCTAGTTGATGCCACTGTTTAGAGCGGGGATGCCTCCATGACACTTGGTGGATTGCTTTGCAACTGAAGAAGGCATTTGTGACACAAAGTGCATGTAAGCAGCACATCTTTAGTAATCTCTGCCCATTGTCATTTACCTTGCCTCTTCCAAAACAACCAAGGCAAGTTAGCGAGGCATTGTGATCGCTTCCAACTCTTGCATTGAAGTCACCAATGAGGTAGATTGCTTCTTTGGTGGGTATACCGGCTAGTGTTTGGTTAAGAATTGGTCTTTATCTTATGCGCTCGAGGATAAGGTTGGCGCATAAGCACGGATGATTTTGGCTAATCTTGAGGAAGTTGATAGACGTATGGTTATTATTCTGTTAGTGCCCTTTGTGGAGGAGCAGAGTTCATTTTTTTTATAGCAAAGCCAACCCCATGTTGCCTTGGTGTCAGAAGAAAATGCATAGACGAACGTTCCAGCTTGCTAGACGAAGAGCTGGAGTCTTCTAATCTTTTGTTTTTTTATTTCTACGTGCAGGATTTTCTGGCATACTTGTTGATATGTTCCTCTGAGTTCCACGCACCCAGTGAGGCAGGTAGGACATGGCGGGATAGCACCTGATGGCTCGGGGCTGCCCAGCTTGAGGCGGGCGGTAGCATTCCATTGAGACATGGCGATCTCTCCCACCGTCAGAAGCAAACCCAGGCGCCTAGCTCTACGCCAATTGAGCTGTGGCTTATAATTGGTAAACTGCTACTTCCAGTGTTGTGTTCACACCTTGCCGCGATGCTTAAGTGTCCTCTCCGGTAAAGATAAAGCCTGGGCGTATTAGTATGAAGAACCAGCTGCTGCCCAAACAGCAGATTCCCCCTCTCCACGCCAATGGTGGATCCAAGGGAACGACATATGTCGATACGGCTTGGAACCATTTACGTCGCAGGAGCTGGCGGAATGCAATTTCATTCAAAAGCAGACGCCTTAGGAGCTCCATTTCCTGATTTTCTGTCAGGGTTTACTCCCATAGCCTTTCCCGTATGGGTGTAGCCGCAAGGCAGCGGAGGTTTAGAGTAAGAGTTTCCCTCTCCTAGATGAGCTACTGACCAAGGTTAACGAATCTGATCTACCCGAAGCTACTGGTTTTGAGGCGCCAGTTGACCGCCTTCATCCCTTCTCCTGTTAGTAGAAACATGGTCCGCCGGGCTTTTGTGTGAGCCTAGCGTGAAGGCCAGGAGCTGGATTTTGGTGGACAGAAGCATTGAGAGATGCAAGCCTTTTAGAGCATTTCTAGAGGAGTGGAAGCTTATCTTCCACCTCGCCCTGGCAATGACAACCCGTGACCAATGATTAATGGCTTTAAAAAACATTCCGATTCAATAATAAATTTCCTTATACATTTGCTTAATTTTAAGGCTGAAAATTACACAGGTCTTTTTTTGTTTTTTGAAAAGGGGTTTTCAGTGTGGTCACTGTGTATTGCACTGATGTACTTTTGCTTTAGTGTAACTTTAGACATTAGTTACTTTAAATTTAAACTTTAGTCTAGTTTAGTCTTGAGACTTAGTTAAGGTCCCGGCCCCGGGCACCGGCAACTGTTCTCGAAGTTTAAAGTTATAAACATTTATTACTACAATAATGAGTAAGAGTGTCTTTATAAAGTGTAGGCACTTTGGTATCGGCCGGAAATCACTGAAAAATTGATACGTGATTTCGTTGACAAAATTGCGGCCTCCAATTTTTAATTTTTTGAAGGTATCGTTGTTTGGATTGTTATAGCCGATTATTCGCGCTAAAATAAATTCAACATCCACCTATTTATATAAGAAGGCATCTTGTTGGTTGCATTGACATTTTTAAAAGATTTTTTTCGCAAGGATTCAACTTTGAAATTTTATGGTAATAATTGGTCTATTCACTATTTAATAAATTTTTAAAAAGAAATGCGTCAATTATGAAAAAAAATTAGTATTAAAATTCATTACTTGAAAAAAAAAATATTCAAATTTGAAGAGTGTAGGTCAAACAGTTTTTGAGAAACATTAAATTGAAATATTTTTTTGTAAGTAGGTCAAACTTTGTTTGTAAGTAGGTCAATAAAAAAAACTCTTGACACATGACATGTTTATTGGAAACTTCCCAATTACCGTTATATGTAAACTTAAGTTAAGTGATCATGTTTATACTTTATTCTGTTGCTCATTGTGTATTTGTATTAGGGGCTGTCCATAAATGACGTCACGCACCTAGGGGGTGAGGGGGGTCTTAATTTTGTGACGATGCGTGACGTGGGGGAGGGAGGGGGTTGTAGAAATGTGACGTCATCTCGAATGGGTAAATTTAAATAAAACTTCCACTGAAATATTTTGTCACTTAAACTTTATTTAATAACTTTAAAAAAAAAAAATCAGTGCTTCTCAAAGTGCCGGTCGATAGGCCATCATCCATGAAAATTAAATATAATTATAATTCTTAAGTTTGAGAACCCACGAGAGAACATGCGAAATTGTTACCCTGCGTCGTTTAATGTTGACATCAAAGCGTTTGGTTCACTAGCGACAGGAGTCTGCACTTTTATTTGGTCGATTATTTTAAAATAAGAATTGATAAAAAAAAACCAAAAAAAACTTCCTGCACAAATGTGGGGTTCGTACAGTATTGGCCATTTTCCTCTTCCAGCGCATACCTAATAATTTTTAGAAAACATGAGATGTGATATCAATGTGATAATTTTAGATCTAATACCTTTGAAAACTGTCATTAGAAGATCAAAATTAATTTGAGGAATTGTCTTGTATCTAGATATTCTATGTCTATCAACAATGCAATGAGCCTTGTAATATCAATAGTCACATTAGCGAGCTTAATCGCGAAGGTTAATCACATCAAATGGTTTTTGACATTACCGCTGCATTGTTCATTAGCTGTCTTGCTACGGCCCTTGGCAACTAAACATATTTTTTTAATGTAATATATAAAACAAGAAAATAATTGTTGCTGTTTTTGTTTGTGGTTTTGTGTGTGTGTGTGTGTAAAAAGTTTTTGTGAAGTACTTTTTGAGGGGGGTCTACGATTTCGTGACGACGCGTGACGTAGGGGGGAGGGGGTGAAAATCGGTCAAAATCGCGTGACGTCATTTATGGACGGCCCCTTAGTATTTTGACTAAAGCATAATGTATACTGCATAACTCATAAGCATAGTAGGCCTAAGCCTAAAGCTTACAAAACAATTAATTAATGAACAAGGCGCAATAAGTTAATGCATGTATTATGTATTAATTAATAAGTACTAATAGTAATAGCAATAATATTAATATTAATTCTATTACTAATAAAAACTCAAATTACACTATCATAATTCCTATTACTCATTATTAGATAAAAAGATTGATTGATACTTATAATATTAATATTATTACACAATGATCAGCAGAATAAAATTTGCTGATATGTCATTGTTGAAATGATTTAAACAGGCGCAATCTTGATGGTTGTATCATATATTGACTTCCGTTTATTTCTATATCTCAAGAACTACAACCCTTCATTAATCAACTCTGACAATAAGGCATCAAGAGTTATTTCCCATTATTACATTCCTCCTTTCCTCGGATATGTAATCATATCAATTGACAATTGAAATACAAGTTTAACACAGAATGAGCCTAAAAACTCTTGATCACCTTGCACTGAGGAAAATTTAAAATTAAGCAAAGATGTAGACAATTCAGATACAAAAGGAGTTACATTATCTATATGTCATTTACGTATAAAAATTAAACTTAATGTATTTATAACTTGGCGTCTATTCTTGATAAAGTGTCCAATTGTCATATCTGCTAATATTAAGTTCAATTTTTTTTATTAATGCTTAAAATTTAAAGTCTTTTAAACTTGTTCTTGGTTAAGTATCCAGCTGCTTCTTTATGGATTGATTGATTGAAGACTATTGTTTATCGATTTATGTCTTTATACTTATCTTCCTTTCTGACTAATATTTTTTTTTATCTCTCTGATTTTAAAATTAATGATTACGTATAATACATTCGATGAAACGATTTATCTTGAATGGTAATATCATACCATGACATAGACGTTGAAGATCAATAAGATAAAAAAATAATAATAATAAAGACCACAAGACATTAACGACCTTTAGTCTTGTTGAAACGTTGGGGCATTCCTGGTTGCCCAGCGAGAAACGAACGAATAAAACGTTGAACGTGCTCGGTTTTTTAAAATAAAAAAGTGTAGTGATTAATTAGCTCATGTGGCAGTCTCTATACCGGTCTGGCATCTTTCGAGCTTTTTTGGGACGCTGCAACTGATGGTCAGGCAAACCGATGTCAGCTGCGGGCACAGGTTCGACTGTAGCTGCGGGCACAGGTTCGACAGTAGTTGCGGGCACAGGCTCGATTGTAGTCGCATCTTGGATGCCGACTTCTGGTTCAGTAGAAAATTCTTCCTCTTCAATTATGTCAGCTGATGTGGGTGCTCGTGGTGACTGTTTGAAGAAGTTGCTGTTTCTCGTGATGGTTTTATCATTTCTTTGAGCTGTAATCATAGTACCTTTCTTGTGTGTGACAGTGTAAGGTATTGGTTCATAAGGAGTTAATGGTCGAATAGACATTATCTCCGGGTTGATTAGTCGAAGGTTGTACGTACTGTTTCTTTTCAGCATAGTGCTTCATGTTAGATTTTGCTCTTGCATCATTTTGCCTAATGACGTGATCTGTTTTATTTTGAGGGATATTTGGTACTTGAGGATGTTTTGTTTTTAAAGCTCGACCAAATAAAATCTGTGCAGGAGATATTCGTGCCGAAGTATGTAGTGTTGATCTGTACGATAGAAGAAATCTGTATAGCTCTTGCTTCCAGTTCTTCTGTTCAATTTCAGCTGTTTTTACACTTTTTGACTGTGCGCATAATTCTTTCTGTTCCCGCATTAGCTCGGGGCCATAGAGGTATAATAAGAGGTGTGATCTACTCGTGTAAGTGTGATCAATTCGTGTGTGTGTGACCGAGTCGTGAGTGTGTGACCCACTCGTGTGTGTGTGACCGACTCGTGTGTGTGTGCCCGACTCTTGTGTGTATGACAGTCTTTTGTGTGTGTTTGTGTGATCAACTCGTGTGTGTGTGACCAACTAGTGTGAATGTCACCGACTGATGTGTGTGTGGCCGACTCATGCGTGTGTGATCAACTCGTATGTGTGTGGCCGACTCGTTTGTGTGTGTGACCTTCTCGTGTGTGTGTGTTATCAACTCGTGTGTGTGTGTGACCAACTCGTGTGTGTGTGACCGACTCGGGTGAGTGTGTGGCTGACTCGTGTGTGTGTTTGTGTGAACGACTCGTGTGTGTGTGACCGACTCGTGTGGGTGTGACCGACTCGTGTGTGTGTGTGACCGTCTGGTGTGTGTGTGTGTGTGTGATCAACTCGTGTGTGTGTGACCGACTCGTGTGTGTGTGACCAAATCGTGTGTGTGTGACCTACTCGTGTGAGTTTGACCGACTCGCGTGAGTGTGTGGCTGACTCGTGTGTGTGTGTGTGTGATCAACTCGTGTGTGTGTGACCGACTCGTGTGTGTGTGATCAACTCGTGTGTGTGTGTGACCTACTCGTGTGAGTGTGTGGCTGACTCGTGTGTGTGTGTGATCAACTCGTGTGTGTGTGACCGACTCGTGTGTGTGTGACCAAATCGTGTGTGTGTGACCTACTCGTGTGAGTTTGACCGACTCGTGTGAGTGTGTGGCTGACTCGTGTGTGTGTGTGTGATCGACTCGTGTGTGTGTGACCGACTCGTGTGTGTGTGACCGTCTGGCGTGTGTGTGTGTGTGATCAACTCATGTATGTGTGATCAACTCGTGTGTGTGGGTCCTACTCGTGTGAGTGTGTGACTGACTCGTGTGTGTGTGATCAACTCGTGTGTGTGTGTGACCGAATCGTCTGTGTGTGACCTACTCGTGTGAGTCTGACCTACGCGTATGAGTGTGTGACTGACTCGTGTTTGTGTGTGACCGACTGGTGTGAGTGTATGACTGACTTTTGTGTGTGTGACCGACTCGTGTGTGTGTGACCGAGTCGTGTGTGTGTGACCTACTCGTGTGTGTGTGACTGACTCGTATGTGTGTGACAGTCCCGTTTGTGTGTGTGATCAACACGTGTGTGTGTGTGACCAAATCGTGTGTGTATGACCGACTGGTGTGTGTGTGACCGACTCGTGTGTGTGTGTGACCGACTCGTTTGTATGTGACCGACTCGTGTGTGTGTGTGTGTGACCGACTCATTTGTATGTGACCGACTCGTGTGTGTGTGACCGACTCGCGTGTGTGTGTGTGTGACCGACTCGTAAATGTGTGACCGACTCTTGTGTGTGTGTGATCAACTCGTGTGTGTGTGACCGACTCCTGTATGTGTGTGATCAACTCGTGTGTGTGTGATCGACTCGTGTGTGTGTGACCGACTCGTAAGTGTGTGACCGACTCGTGTGTGTGTGTGACCGCCTGGTATGTGTGTGATCAACACTTGTGTGTGATCTACTTGTGTGAGTGACCGACTCGTGTGTGTGTGACCGACTCGTGTGTGTGTAACCGACTCGTGTGTGTGTGACCGACTCGTTAGTGTGTGACCGACTCATGTGTGTGGGATCAACTTGTTTGTGTGTGTGACCGTCTGGTGTGTGTGTGTGATCACCTCGTGTGTGTGATCAACTCGTGTGTGTGTGACCATCTCGTGTGTGTGTGATCAACTCGTGTGTGTGACCAACTAGTGTGTGTATGATCAACTCGTGTGTGTGATCAACTCGTGTGTGTGTGTGACCATCTCGTGTGTGTGTGATCAACTCGTGTGTGTGACCAAGTCGTGTGTGTGTGACCAACTCGTGTGTATGTGACTGACTCGTGTGTGTGTGACCGACTCATGTGTGTGATCAACTCGTGTGTGAGTGTGACCGACTCGTGCGGTGTGTAACCGACTCGTGAGTTTGTGACCGACTAGTGTGTGTGTGACCGACTCGTGTGTGTGTGACCGACTCGTGTGTGTGTGACCAGTCCTTCTTGCCCTCCAATCCTCTGCGCCTATGCTGAGTGACTCGTGTGACTATTAAAGAAGTCTCAACAGAATTATCGCAAACGCCCTTGGCATAGTGAGGAGCTGAAATGATCTAAAACTAAGCCTTCGTTTCACTTAGGGAGACTCATGAACAATTCTTTAAGAATTATTTCATGTCAAATCGAATAGTCCCACAAATTTCATTCTGCTTGTTTGACTTATAACAGTTTCAGACAAGTGACGCTAGATTTCTGATTTTTTAAATGTATGAAAATCTTTAATGTATCCATTAGTTATATCCCCTCCCCCCTTGTAACTGATATACCCACCATTCTAATATTTCGTCTGGTCCTAGATTGTATCGACTTCCTTACTACTATCTTCTTATTCTCCATAATGCCACGCAATTTGAAACCATACTCGTATGCTGCCTTGCTAGCTAACCTTATCTACCACGTGGCAATTTGTATGTTAATGACTAACTAAACCTCTCCCGTGTTGTTGGCGTGTCGATACCATCTGCTGTAGACCATTAATTAAAATGTCAATTTTAAAACAAGGCCCGCTAACAAAGGCAGGGAAAGTTTGGACATGTGGATGTCAATTTACGGTGTAGCCGTTTTACTGTAATAGTTTGTATTTTCCAAGCCCATATTGTCCATGTAGTTTTTTTTTAAAATTTTATAGAGTAAGTAAGCTTAAACTATTCTCATCAGTTCGTTTCAAATAATTAAATAGAGAATAAAATATCACATAGAACAGGACTGCGATAAAGTTTTTATATAAAAAAATATAAGATGCACAAACAAATTGTGTAAAGAAAGCAAAAAATTAAAGCTTCACTAGTTAACTAATACAAAGTACACTTTTCGGCTAATAGTTTTGTTAGTACAAATAACTTAGACAAGTAGGGCAAGAACATCGTTAAAAGCGCAACTAAAAATTAAAACCATTAAAAGTTTAACAGGCAAATAATGTTAAAGTTTGCATTGAGTCTGATGAGAAAATTTGGGCAGTGATCTTAAAGTATGTTGGATAAGATAAAAAGAAAGTTACTTCAATAATACGCATCAAAATATTTCTCCATGGCATAGCTTGCATTCTTATATAATTGACCGTTCTCCTAACATTAAAAAAATATTCATGTATGTCATTCTTAACGTGTTCAATTTACATTAAACTTTCAACTCTGTACATTGTTACAGCAGGCAAGAGCAGTTAAGTTTCGTAATGACAGTTTTCATTTTGTTGTTGTAAAAGTCTGTCTTTGTTTCTACACGTCCATTGGGTGTACACATATAAAACATATTTTGATGCACACCTCCATCTTCAGTATATACCAATGTTTTGTTCTCACCAGTTTATATTACAGTACAGTCATTGGTTTCATGTGAGGTAACGCGCATTAAATCCTTAATTTGCGAAACTTGTATCTTGGAGTTATCTCTCTGTGGTCGAGGAAACAACTGAATGTTAGTTGCTTTGGTCACCAACATGAATTGTAAAAGAAACTCCCAAATCAATTAAAACCTCAATTGAAATAGGGTTACTCTTATATATATATATATATTAGGGCTGTTATCGATTAAATTTAATTTAATCGTTAACTTTTGAAAAATTACCGATTAATTAATCAATAATTTGTTTGAGCTAAAAATAAAGATTATGACGTCATTAAACTGAAAATTTCAAGGGAAATAATAAAACATTTTGACTTTTTGTTTTATTTAGTTATTTTAAGGCAATAGTAATAACAATAAGTTAAATCACGTATTTAAGTTTAGGCACTTGGATGACGATTTCAAATTAATTTTTAAAATATAAAAGTAATACATCTTCTTATTTCAAGTGATTCAAAATTTATTATTTTCTTAAGACCTCATAATGACTTTTTTCACTAAGTTGTTTTCCTAAAATTTGTGCCTTTTTAGGGCATTTCTTTCTTAAAAATGACTATAAATTATGTATTTAATCTAATTTAATTTAAGAAATTATAAAAATGTTGAGTTATATTTTTAAATATAAGTAATTCTATATAATGTCAATGAATTTAAAATTTCTTTATTGTTTATTAAGTAAAAAGAGATTGTGTTTTATTTTATCATTGTCCATATAAAACAGGTTATTATAAAGTGGNAATATATATATATATATATATATATATATATACACACACACATATTAAGGCTGTTATCGATTAAATTAAATTACATCGTTACCTTTTGAAAAATTACCTACCAATTAATCTATATTTTGATTAAACCTAAAAATAAAGATTATGACGTAAATAAAAGGAGAATTTCAAGGAAAGGAACAAAAACAGGCAATTGACATTTTTTTGTTTCATTGAGTTTTTTTACTGTGCCTTCAAAGACATTTAAAAAAAAAAAATAACTATTTTCTGAACTAAATTTTGTTTTTAAACGCAACACACACACAAAAAATGAAATCACAGTATGCAAAAAATGCACATGATGGAAAAAAAACAACTGCATATTAACAATTGAAAATGTAGCTAAGTCTCATTTCTTCAGACTTATTTCAAGTTATGACACATAAAGGTCCAATGTGTTGTAAAAGAAAATTTATATTTATATTTATAACTTATTACAATTAATATTATTATTTAAAATTTTTTTGAAAGAATCAGAATATGTAATTAACATATTACAAGTTTTAGTTCAACTTAAAATATAGAATATAGAAAAAAATAATTTAAATAACTAATTAAAGTTTAGGCACTTTGATGGAAATTTCAAAACTAAAATTTAAAATATGAAAATAATACAGCTGTAGCCTAGATACCATGTTATATGATTTACAAAAACATAAAAATCATCTCTTTATCCCTAGTGGTTCAAAAGTTATGATTTTTTTCTAAGACCTCAAAATCACTTTTTTTCACTATGTTATTTTCCTTCACTTTTTGTGCCCTTATAGGGAATCTTTTAAAATGCCAATAACTTAAGGTTTTAAACAATATACATTGTTTGGGGATATATTTAAAAAAATAAGTAGTTCGATATAATGTCAATGAATTTAATTTTTTTCCATTGTTAATTAAGTTTTAAAAAATGTTTTACTTTTTTAAAAAATTATTATTTTCTTATAAACAGCTAATTGTAAGTTTACACTTTAAATAAAAATTTGTTTTTAAATTTAGAAACAATTTCTTTAGTTTTAATTGCCATTTTATCAATTAAATGAATTTTAATTTGAGTGAACTCAACAACTTACCAAAATTTTAAGCGTCTACCTACATGGGAAGTTGGAAAATTAATGATGATTAACTTTTTATACAAGAAAAATTACATTTCGGCCCCCTGCCCCCCCCCCCCCCAAAGTGAGTTACTCTACAGTTTCCCCAAAGTTTCAAGCTTCTACCTATATGGGAAATAGGAGAATTATTGATTTTCAGTTTTTATATCCCTCGGCTCCAACGATTGAGAATTTTAACATTATTTTTTCGCCAATTATCGTCACGAGAGGGTACTCAACAACGTACCAAAGTTTCCTGCTTCTAACTTCACGAGCAATTGGAGAATTAGTGATGAGTCAGTTTTTATATAAGAAAAAATACATTTGTGACCACGGCACCCAGTGAGTGAGGATTAATTTTTTTGTTTCTATTTCGGAAGTGTACTCAAAAACTTCCCTAAGTTTCATGTTTCTACCTAAATGGGAAGGGGAGAATTGGTGATTTTCAGTTTTTATATAGCTCATACAGGGGGAAAAAGCAACATAATGACCCTCTTACCCTAAGGGTTGTCACCTGGGTTGAAACAAAGCCTATGACCTGTCCCGGGTCAAATGAGGGCCCCATGCAAAATTTCAGCACCCTAGGTGTGGATTTCTATAGGTAACAAACAAACAAACATTCATTTTTATATATTAGATGTTTTTGAGTTGGAAAATATATTTTTAAAACTGTATTTTATTAAGTAAAGAAAAAATCTATTTAGTGATTAGACTAAGGATTGTTTATAGTGATTACAGATATCAGAAAGCTGCAAACGTTTATTTTTTAAGACAATTACGGTAGACCCTAAAATTTTATAGATTCCATTAGCCTATTTAAATAGAAGCTTTAAACGGTTCTCCAATCTTTACAACATATTACGGAAAGAATTTTTAAAAAGCAACAACACCATAAACAAATAATACATTTCCCACCTTCGTGTGTTTATAATTGTGTATGTCAGTGGAAGAAAAATTGAGTAATTAATTTAAGTTCTCATTGCTCTGGGGGAGTGAGGGGTTTTTCGTCTTATTGTTTTGTTTTACATAATATTCTAGATTTCAGTACATAACTAAACGTACAATATAAAAACTATCGCAGACGTACCCATTCATGTATAATACAGTCGGACCTCACTAACTTTAACTGAAAGTTCAAGCTAAGGAGATCTAAAATGCATTAGTCTTATGGAGTCTTAGTTGACAATAAAATTTTGTATAGATTTCCTATAACTTAAGAAATATTCTATATCTATATGTAAAGAAACTTTATAATAGACGGGTTATGTTGTATAGATCTAATCCCTAATTCAGTTTAAGTTATTTTGAGTTTCGAAATATTCTCACCACATTTATTCTGAAAATAAGGGGACCGCTGAGTGATGTCGGTCAGTATAAGGGAGGACAATTTAAGCGAGAAGCGCTATTCGTGGTTCATCTTGCTGGACGGGAACACCACGACACGACAATGTTGGTCAAGACGCTTGTTCTGGTCGCCTTCACCATTTTGGGAAGGTAAGTGACCTCAGATAATATAATCACTAATAAGTTTCTTTGCCCTGGTCATGTTTGTGTGTTCAGTTGTAAAAGCCCTACTTTCAAAAGTATCATGCAGGTTTTTAATGTCATTTTGAAAATACTGGAATTATTCCAGCTAACTGGCATCCTTCTGTCTGGAGAGACGATTGTTCACCACCGTTGGTCAGAGTTTCATTGCCTTGTTTGGCTGTGAAGTCCTATCCTTGATTGACATTCTTTTTCACAGCTTTTGCACACGAGTTTTGTGCTTCCAAATGTTTTGGCCTTTCTCCTAGCTCTTTTATCTGTAGTCTCCTCCATCCTTTGCTCATTGGCTCTAAGACGCGTTCTTTGACAACTGTGGGCCAGCTATTGACCAAGCAAGAGGCTATTGTACTTAGCATTGCCAAAAGTACTAGGTGCTTACATTAGTAAAAATCAGTCTGATTTCTTCCATGTACTGCCATGAGTCCCAAATTTTGCCACCAGTCCAATGTAATGCACCTCGCAACATCATCATCATCTGTCCTTTTGGTCCCTTGTGGAACATAGGGCCTCTGTCAAAGCTCGCCACTGTGCATGGTCCCTTGCCAGTCGTTTCAATTCTTCCCAGCTCTCTCCAGTTCTTCCAGCCTCATCTAACATGCCCCGTCTCCATGTACGCTTGGGTCTTCCTCGCTGGGCACCTAGCCACAGGTACCGATAATTTTCGCAGGTACTGACATCTGTCACAGGTACTGTCACTAGTCACAGGTACTGCCACTAGTTGCAGGTATGACACCTGTGGCAGGTACTGACAATAGTCACAGGTACTGATAACTTTAGCTGGCACTGCCATTAGTCCCAGGCCCCAGGTACCGACACCTGCCACAGGTACTGAAACTAGTCAAAGGTACTGATAACTTTCACAGACACTGCCATTGGTCCCAGGCACCATGTACTGACACCTGTCACAGGTACTGCTAGGTCTTACAGGTACTGTTACTAGACCCAGGTATTGTAATTATTCTTTTGCTCTGCCGCTAGACCCCTGTACTTCGATAAGCCAAAGACAAATTTATGATAACCTCAGCTACTGCAGCGACATATAGCAGCTAAGTTATGAAATAATTTACATTCCATTCAACATCATATCTGATCACTAAGAACTGATTTTAATGAAGTCTGACTTCAATATTTCATTTACAACAATCAAAAGTTTCGTGTGTACTCGCCCCACCCCCTTTACCTTTTCGTTTCGAACCCCACAAAAAGCAACTAAAAATACTCACCGGCCTCACAAAATTTCTTGATAATTGAGCCTTAGCCGGTTTTTGTAAATACCGTAAGGACGCTTGGTTTTTAAAGATTGCAACCGACAATAATTTGAAGCGATGAATATATGTGAATTGTTAGAGTAATTACTTAATTACAATAGTTTCATTCATAAAGAAAGTTTTTTTTAAAAAATTAAAAAGAATATATATCGCCCCCCCCCCCTTTTTCTGATTATCTTAAATAATCCATTGATCACCTTCGACTATGCAGTCTATGCGTTAAGCATTAATACCAGATAAATGAAAATACGTCTTTTGAAAAAAAAGTATTTCAAACGATGTACTGTTATAGTTTTAAAACAAAAGTGTGTTTACTTCCATTTCCAGCTGCCATGTCAACTGTAGCATAATAATGACAAGGGAAAATGGAGGAGGAGGGGGAGGAGGAGGAGGTGGTGGAGGAGGAGGAGGTGGGGGAGGAGGAGGTCCCCCTTCAGGTCTCAGCCTGGATGATGAACCAAAAGGTAGTTACCTTGTTTCTTGACAGAATAACATAGGGACAATAGGGGAGGAAACGGTCAAATTAACGCACGCACACACACACACACACACACACACACACACACACACACACACACACACACACACACACAAACACACACACACTAACACGCACACTAACACACACACTAACACACATACACACTAACACACACACTAACACGCACACTAACACACACACTAACACACACACTAACACACACACACACACTAACACACATACACTTACACACACTAGCACACACACACTGACACACACACACTAGCACACACACTAACACACACACACTTACACACACACAAGAGCACACACACTAACACACACACACACTAACACACACACACACTAACACACTCATACACTAACACACACACACACTAACACACACAAACTAACACACGCACAAACTAACACACGCACAAACTAACACACGCACACACACTAACACACACACATTAACATACACACACAATAACACACACACACAATAACACACACACACTAACACACACACTAACACACAAACACTCACACTAACACACACACACTAACACACACAAACTAACACACGCACACACATTAACACATACACACTAACACACACACACACGCACTAACACACACTAACACACACACTAACACACATACACACTAACACACACACACACTAACACACACACAATAACACGCACACTAATATACACACTAACACACACACGAACACACACACACTAACACACACACACTAACACACACTCACACATACACACACACATGCACCACACACACAAACACCACACACACAAACACCACACACACCACCACACACAAACATGCACCACACACACAAACACACACACACACACAGAAGTGTTTTGGGGCAATTAAAAGGGGGTTAATAGTTGTATCGAGGATTTATGGGAAAGTGTGAGAGGTGGGCTGTTTGGTGTTCGGTCGAAATCCGAATGAAAGAGAAGTGTTGAAAGATTCCGTGTAATTTTAAGGGGGTGGGGAAAAAAAGTCCAAAGATGCATTAAAAGGTAAGTACAGTTCAAATTATAATTAATCTTACACAGGGATTATAATGTTTATAAAGTTTCATATGGACATATTGTAAGGAATTAAACTGTTATACATACAATAACAGTGTAAATAGAACTTTATTTATAGATATTTGTTTGTAATTAAATTGCTAGATTGGTTCATTTCAAGACCATAGATAAATTGAAAATGTACAATTTCTTTTATTGCTTATGTATTTGTGAGAATTAATTTAAGTGTATTCATCAAATACGCTCTTTGACAATACAGTTTTAAATGTCCATCTTTGTTTCTGATAAAGAGCTGAAGGCTACCTGTAAAATTGAGACTGACACCAGGTACCTGGCATCTCATAAATACAGTGGTGTCGTGACCTTAAGACAGGTAAAAGTGTACAGGTTTTGGCTGCACGGTAAATTAGTTTCTGTAATTACACACGTTTTGTTGCTGTTTTTTTAGAAGCCTCATTAATGAAACACCACCAAACACATTCAAGAAATGTGCACACAAATCAGCTTCCTTGTAAAGAAAATATTTTTTTAATGCATTTATCAAACTAGGGGTTGTAGGGCGCCTACGGCGCCCACTCCTTTTTTTTTTTTTTTTTCAAAAGCCCAAATAACGTATCCTTGTTTCATGAATACGAAATATTAAACTTCATGAAATGTATACAAAATATTTTCTTATATTATAAATGTTGATTTTTGGCGCTTTATCACCTGCCTCAGCGGCGCGTGCAGCTTCTCGCGCTTCGACATCTCTAATAGATTTAAAAGTCTGAGCCAAACGAATGTGTTGACGAAAAAAGGGATCGATTTGATCTAGTATTTCACGCTTTCGCTAATTGGCGTTCTATTTTATTTATAAATCATTTTGAGATTTTGCGCACCGATGCACACCAAACAATGACGTCATATTAAATATTTTTACAGCGCTAATCACCACACGATTTTTCAATTGCTATTAGAGTGTTGTACATTGTTCCTCAGCGTTCCACATCCATCCAGTGACTTGGACTATTATATTATTTATAACAGCTGAATACAGATCGAGTCATTTTATATACTTTTTAAAAAAAACAAGCTGTAGTCTTGTCTTAAATTATTCGCTCTTGTTTTTACATTCACTTTCTGTGGCTTCAGTTTTCTAATGCTTCAATCTTTCTATCTTTATCGTTATTTTGGCTTATGTGATATGTGCATTCATTAAGAATGGATAATAGCGCGCAGTAGAAACGAGCATTACTTTTTTAAAATAAAATTATTTAATTACTATTATCACCATCTCACTGGAATATGAGATAAGTGCTTGGATAGGGAAGGCAGCAACTGTTATTCCAAGACTGTACAAAAGAATCTGGTCCAATGCAAAACTCACTGCAATGACTAAGCTGCAGGTACACCAGGCCTGCGTACTGAGCACGCTCCTCTATGTATGCGAGTAAAGGAACATTTAAACAAGGCATGAAAGAAGGCTCAGTAGTTTCCACCTCAGATGCCTGCGCCGCATCCTTGACACCTAATGGCAAAATAAAGTACCCAACACAAAGGTCCTGGCTCAAGCAAGCATGAGCAGCATTCCAGCAATACTAAGCCTGAGACACCTCACCTCCTTGGCTTGGACACGTCAAGAGAATGCAAACTGGTCGCATACCCAAAGATGTGCTATACAGCGAGATGGCAACAAGGAAAAGGTCCGTGTCTCAGATACACGGACATATGCAGGAGAGACATGAAAGTAGCCAACATTTACATTCCAAACAGGGAAAACCTGGCTGGGAATAAGACCACGTAGCGGGCTTTAGTGATAGAAGGATTACTAAGAGCAGAGGAGCAAAGTAGGGAAGAAGCAGTTGGAAAAAGAGCGAGGAGAAAGGCCAGGCAACACTGCCCCACTACATTCGTGTGTGTAACATGCAAAAGAGACTGCCACTCAAGGATTGGTCTCATCAGCCACATTAAGAGATTCAAATAATAAATATAAATATATCGTCTTTCGTAGACAGACAGATACCATACCATTATCACTAGCCAACAGTACTGTGTGTATTCAACCCTCTCTGTCTCTATCTACCTCCCTACGATGTCATCTCTCCCTCCAAGCCCTGTCCTCTTTTTGTCTACCTCCCTGCCTTAAACGCATGATATTTTATTGCAAAGACTTTCACATCTCCCTCTTTGACACTCTTCAATCTCCTTACGTTACCTCAGCGTCAAGGTGAACCCCTGGAGATCAAGGTCGAAATCTACAACGAGTCTCCAAAAGACGCCAGCGACAAGTCAACCAAACACGGCTTTCATGTACACAGGTACGGGGACATCAGCAAGGGATGTGCAGCAGACGACCTGCACTATAACCCGGACAACGTCAACCATGGTCTGATGTCCAGCCCGATAAGGTCAGTACAGGGTAGACTATTCCGTCAATTTAAATTGGCTCAAAGTATCACAAAGTTGTATTCGTTTATTCATGACTCTATTCCATTATCACTTGGCATTTAATTCAGACTTCACACATTTCTTGATGCTGCAAAATGTAAAGTGCTTTAAAGTCAACAGGGGAAATATTCTGAAATAGGGGGACACCTTTAAAAAGTTCCCTATCTCAGAAACACCAATACGTTATGGGACAAATATTATGTACATTGTATTGCACATACCGGTAATCAATACTTTAGGTTATGTCTCAAATGTAATGGATTTATTTTTTTTTTAATTAGCTTTTTATATTTAAAAAATATTAATATTCAAAGATCCCGTTTTTACACGTCCAGTTTCGCTACGTTTATTTCTCGCTTTACACAAAGTAATTCGACTTAAATTATTCCATAATTGAAGTCTTTAAAAAATGTACCTATGAAAAAGTATTTTAGCAGTCTATTAGTATATTTTTGATTGTACTAACTTCTATTTTTTAATTACTAAACTTTACTTAAGTTGACACGTTCAAGAAAAAAAAATTATTTCATCTGTTTAGAACATTGTTTTGTTGTTTTTCTATCAAAGACATGTCGGTGACTGGGGCAACATTGATCTCAAAGAAGGAGAACTCACAAGTTACACGATGCTCGATAACGTTGCCACTCTCTTTGGGAATCGAACAATTATTGGACGATCCATCGTGGTGAGTATCGATACTAGAAACTATTCTCACCTTAAATTGGTCAAAAATAATATTTTCGTTTAATATCTAATAGATTCCTAGAAAAGCTGCCTATTTAAAATAGACAATAATAATTTTTTTTTTTTAAAATGCGTCTGAGACTGCAATCAGGCTAGAGGATTACACCATGAAAAACATGTAAACAGGATATGAGTTAGCCTGACAAGCCTTAACAAAATAGCGAACGTTTCGGCAAAGGGCCTCCCTCAACGAACAAGTAGTACACAGATAAAATGAACATCCTATATTATAATAGAAATTTATCTTTGCGGTGCGAGTTAGCGATCGGTCCCTCAAGCTCCCACAAAATCCTACATCCAATCACTAAAGGAGAAAAATTAAATCTTATTTACACTTGAACAAATTTAAGTGGATGTACAAAACGAGTTATTTTTGGTGCAGTATTTTTGTCTTCATTCAGTAGTGTGTTCCCACCATAAAGTGTGTCCCTCCTGCTAATCACTACTGTTACTCCTAGACAACATGCCACTGAAACGGTGGCGGAAAGTCCTCAGATGGGCTGCCTGTTTTGCTCATAACGAAATGAAAAATTAACTGCAGTTAAATCCAAAGGGAGCTAACAACCCCGATCACAATTAAATCTTCTTTCTGCTGCAGCTCTAGTGACGTTTAACCGAATGAATGCGTCCACAGATCCACGCCAAAGAAGATGACGGAGGACTTACCTCACACCCTGAAAGCAAAATCAACGGTAACACTGGTTTACCCGTAGCCTGCTGCGTGATCGGTCTGGCCTTTGAGTAGACCCAACAACTCACTCAGAAATATGAACCGAACACTATTTACTGGCTTGTGACTCAGAAAATCTGTCTTTAATTGTTTCATATAGGTTTCTTTGTTTTAAGAGCAATGTCACAGTGACTGGAAGTTAAAATAAAAAAATAAATAAAACATTTAATTAAAAATTTAAAGTAAAATAATAAATCAACCTTCTGTCATTTTATTTATCTCGATCACTCCCAAATGTATACAATGTATCCCCTTTAAGAATATGTTTTTAGGCTAACCACTTTGTCGCAGAGCGAAAGTTTAATATTAATAAAGAATCGCAGGCATGTTACCAAATATGAGGATAAGAAATTTCAATGAATGGTGTAACTACCACTAATAACATCATGTGGAGCTTACAAAAGAATAGTAGCCGCTGCCAGCAATCCAAGATATATAACTCGCAGAAAAAAAATATATATAGAACATATAAAGTAAGGTGGTCATTAGCCATAGTAACAGGACCTATATATATCATTCTTTACACGGTCCAACCATGCCGGACAAGACGTAACAACCTGTCTGACCTCTGACCCAACCGAGCAATCATCAGAATACAAGAAAAAGTGGCAAACATTCAAAATTTCGCTTAATTGAAATCAGTTACTGTATTCTTTCAGAACAATGTCACAGTCAGGTGTTATGGTGTGAGAATGACTGAGCGTATATGTAGGGTGAATGGAGAAACAAGGCGTGAACACCAGTTCACGTGAATAGTTGTGAACTGGGTGTTCGTGTATGTAAAATAATAATAATAATAATAATTATAATTATAATAACAATAATAATAATAATAATAACAATAACAATGATAATTTATATAGCGCTATATCCTAGCCAGGAGCCGGGCTCACAGCGCTTTACATGGAGATAACAATACGTATATTAATTAAATAAACATTCATGTCATGCTAGCTACATAAATGGCAATACGTAGTACATTTACTACGTTAAGCATTAAAAGAAATGTTGTTTAATTAATTGTCAAAATAAAGTTTGAAAAGATGTGTTTTAAGTGCAGTCTTGAAGGACTTAGCAGTTGAAATACTACGAATGTGTAATGAAAGAGAATACCATTATTTGGCTGCAGAAAAAGAGAATGACCTTTTGCCAAATGTTTTAGTTCTTTTCCTAGGAACACAGAGAATGCGTGTATCTGCAGATGAGCGCAGTTGACGACTTGGTGAGTAGACCGACAAAAGTTCAGTAAGATAGGAAGGGCATAAATCAGAAAGAAAGTATTTACACAGAAAAGCCAGTTTGTAATCAATGCGGGAATGTATGGGTAGCCTGGCAGCTGAATTTTGAACTCTCTGTAGTTTTTCAATGCATTGTTTTGGAGCACCTGACATAAGAGAATTGCAGTAATCAATACGAGCTAGAACAAGAGCACAGACTAGAGTTTTTGTTCCACTATCTGTTAAGTAATGACTGATTAAACTATTCTGACGAATGGCAATGTAGGCAGAGCGACAGATGTGATTGATGAAATTGTTGGTAGACATGTTGTCGGTAATAATATAGCCAAGATTCCTAGTCGATGTTTTGAACAGTATATCAGAACTAGCCACCTGAATAGAGTAACATGTATTTCGTAACAAGAGTAACAAGCGGAGGTCGCAGTTTCAATCCTGAGCTAAGACACCACCTTTTTAATTAAAAAAAATATTTGTGTTTCTGCCGTTCATTTCCCACTATCTTTTCGATCACCATAACAAACACTAGACGAGTGGGGATAAGCTTGACGAATGACCTTCGCAGGTTGGGCCAATTAGTTTATGGTTGGCAAGCTAGGGCGGTGCGGGGTGGGGTTGGCAAGTGGCTAAGAACAGTGGACATGTTTCCCGACCAACAATGCGTCGCAGTTATCCCTGCATCCGAGGTTCATTCGTGTTGTACTGATTTCATCATGATGTAGTTGTCTCTATTCATCTCCCCCACCCCCCAAACTTTCTTTGCACTATCCATGAGTGACTCTGTAGCGTATAATACGCCGCGGACATGTAGTATAGACTAACACGTTATGCTGAAAATCACCTGAACATGTATTAGTATAATCTTACCTAAGTAGTCATTTTTCGGGGAGTTTGAGATTTATATTACAAGAAACACACAAAGATAAATTTGAACCAAATCTAAATAAAGAAAAATCTTCCAAAATGTCCCACATTTTTTCTTAAAATGTACTCAAGATATGTCAGATATTTGACCCACAGGTCACAGGGGAGTTAAATAAAAATGGCATTGTTTAAAGTCCTTTTCTGGGATTAACTCACGTCACATAGACAGCAGAATCATTTAACATGTAAAGTAATTTTATGGGAGTAGCTACATAATAAAATATAGTCGTGCATAGCTAAAGTTAAAATCTTGTTAGAAGCCAAGTGACCCCTAACCTCAACAACAAACGTCTCAAATCTTCAAGCTGACGTCCTGACCTAAAAAACAAACGTCTCAAATCTACAAGCCAACGTCCTGAACCCTAACCTCGACAACAAACCTCGACAGTTGTCGGGTCCTGGCTGGGGGTATTGAATTAGCACACCGTATCCACTTCTGCCATCTCTGAAACGTGAGACGTCTGTAAAGACTTTAACCACGCTGTCTCCATAGGCCTCGATTGTGCGCAGAGTCTCGTCTCGCAAGAGTTCGATGGGACTGGCCCTGGTCACTGCGGCATTTGCCAGTGTCAAACGTATTTCCGGAGGGTCAAAGCTTTCATGTGGCCCTCGAGCAGGGACCAGTTGCATTCGTTACCCATGCTTGGGTAGATGGAAAGAGTCATCTAGTTCGTAGACAGCGTCTATGAAAGAGGGTCGCTTCAATCTTGTCCTCTTAACCCATTGGTCTTGTAATTGGTAGCAGGGTTCGTCATGCTCCAACCTACGCTCAACCATGATCATGATTGCCTTTTCTCGCCTTAATGCCAGGGGTTCTATGTTTGCCATAATTTCTACAGCAGTGGTGGGTGTGGTACGTAGCGCCCCACAAATTAAACGTAGAGCCTGGTTCTGTAATCAGTCCAGGCCCTCTAGAGCCGTACGGCTCACAAAGGCCAGGATCGGGAGGCTGTAGTCAATAGCACTTCTCACCTACCAAGGTAGAGAGCTCTTAGTAGTCTTGCGTCTGCACCCCAACTACTGCTAGCTAGCTTCTTCACCAGGGACAATTTAGCTGTGGTTTTGGCGCATAATTCACGCACATGGTTATGCATCTGGAGTTTCTGGTCCAGCTTAATACTCAGGTACGTTGGTGTCCAATCCCAATGTAACCTCTTTCCGCAGATCTGAAGCACCACCTCATGCTTCAGAGCATACCATCCATTAGTGAAAATTGAATTGACCATTTTTTCAGTATTGATTTCTAGGCGCCATTGTTTGGCGTAACTTTCAATACGATTCAGATCTTTCTGCTGCCGGTTCTGCGGTGTTGCAACGTCTTTTCCTGACTCCATATCACCAGATCGTCAGCAAACATGGCATTCTGGGACTCGAGAATGTCTTGTAGGTCTTGGACGTAGGCTAAGAACAATGTACAACTGAGCGCAGAACCCTGTGGGAGTCCATCTTCCAGTCGTGTCTCGCTGGATAGCGCTTCTCCAAGCCGTGTCTTAATCGTTCGGCCCGTGAGGAACGATTTTATCCAGTTGTACATTTTAGCAGTGACACCTAACTGCTGCAGCTTGTAAAGTAGGCTTCCACGCCACACCTTATCGTATCCCTGCTTTAGATCGAAGAACACCGCAACCATGTGGTTATTCATCCGGAGTTCGTTTGTCATGGTCTAAATTAAGCGTAGTGCTTGGTCCATCGGGTTGTGTCCCTTACAGAACCCTTCTTGTGCCTTCGGAATGCTTTTGGTCTTTTCGAGGTACCAATAAATCGTGCGTTCACTAACCGTTCTGCCACCTTCCCCACAAACGACGTGAGGGAAATGGGCCGGTAGCTAGTTAGGTTTTCGCCTGGCTTTCCTTCCTTATGTATTGGGTTTATTATGGCCTTTTCCATAGCTTCCGCAGTGCGCCTGTAGTACAGTTTGGTTTCGGCGTGTCTTGCCCAGATGCTTGAGCATTTCGTTGTGAACCTTATCAGGCCCCGGTGCTTTACCAGCTTTGCACTTATCAAGTGCAGTTTGAAACTCGATCTCGCAGAAAGGTGCCGAAAAAACCTCGAATTGGGGGCCCGTGCTTAGTCTCCGGGAGTCCGTCTTACGCATTCGGTCGATCATTTTGCTAAAGTCAAATCTGGCGCCTTTTTTATTCACCTGGGCAAAGTGTTTATTCAGCGCCCGTGCGCGCTTCGTTTCACGTGCTCTTTGGCCCTTTGACGACGTCAATGGGTTGGGGTTTTTGACTTTACCCGCACCAGATAGTGCATCGATTAGCCGCCAAACTTTTCTACCGTCTGTGAGATCGAGTTTTTCGCACGTATTTACCCACTTGGCCTTCTTCGCCTTTTCGACAACAGCACGGACTTCGGCTGTCAGTCTTTTGTACGCCCTACGAGCTTTGGGCGTCTTTAGCCTGGCAGCTTTGTTCCGTGCTTCCGCTCTGTGTTTAACCAATTCTTTTAGGCTCCTTTTCCAGTAGGGCCTGAATTTCTTTTTCCCGTTCTTCCTCCGGACCGTGCGCCTCGCAATCCCGAGGATTGTTCCAATAAACTTCTCGTAGGTGTCGTCCACGTTGCCTCCTGCAACATCCAGCAGAGCGAGCTTGGTCTCGCTCTCTGCCTCGTATCTTTGCCCATAGGCCTTGCGGAATTACCAATGCCTTCTGTCAAATCGAGATTTGTCCGCACAAAGCACAAACTCAATCAGAATCGGGAGATGGTTGCTTCCAACCTCCGTCAATACTTCCAGTCTATGCTTGGACTCTAGGTCCGCTGAGATAAGCGTTAGATCTTGGCGGGACTCCGTGCTGTGTCCCGTGTGCAGCAGCGTCGTTTCGCTGTGCTCATTCTGTAATCTGATCAAGTTCGTGCCAATACAGACATCCTCGATGTATCGGCCTGACGCTTTCCGCTAGGTATAGCCCCAGTCGGGGGACTTTGCATTAAAGTCCCCTGCTATTATCGTTCGACTTAACGTGACGTCTTCCCCAATAGGAAGCGCCATTGGGTTCCTGGGCGTATTTTATACATTCATGATTGTAAAGCCAACGTCGCCTTTGAGCACCCTTACAGTTAGGGTGTCAGTGTTGCTGTAGCACTTGGCTTCGAGCAATTCCACCGTGACATCGTTCCGAACCGCTGTGGTAAGGCCCCGGCATCGCCGGTCACACTTGCAATGGTATAGCGAATAACCAGTTATGTGAAACGGCTTACCCTTTAGAAGCGTTTCTTGGAAATAATGCTACGTCCACATTCCTTTCGTGTAGAAATTTGGTTATTTCGTGCGACTTTTGCCTTATACCAAAGACATTCAATTGTAGCACAACTAGGGCTTGTACAGGATGGCCTTTCGCATCCTTACCAAGACGGTCAGTCGCCAGTTGACAGGTAGGACGTGACCTGTCGTCCGTCATCACGCCTAGAAGAGTGGTAACCAACCCAGCCAGCGTACCACCATCCGGGTTTAGAAGGTCCATTCCGGGACCTGCGTTTTTCGAAAATAGAACCATAGAATAAGAGAGGGAGTAGGCATAAATCTTCTACTCATTGAGGGCGATCCGTGTGCGTCTCGCCCATTGCCCAGAGAGTCTTTCGGTCTTCAGCGTTCCAAGCCGGGCGTTGTTGGGTGTAGGCCTGCCCCCACACCCAGAACCGGACCTCACGGTGAGGTCAAGCCCATCCTTAGGTTTTTACGAAAGGTTCCGGTGCCTTTGTTTGGCGTTTGCGCCGTGGTTATTAGTTTGGGGCCGCGGTCACTTCCACTACCTTACTCATCTCCCAGGCCACGCAGAGGCCAACCACTCAACAACAAACGTCGCGAATCTTCAAGCTGACGTCCTGACCCTTAACATCAACAACAAACGTCTCAAATCTTACCTTCAAGTCTTTTAACATATCGCAGCTCCGACCTCCTCCAACCAATCGCAATTAGATGAGCCGAGAAGATGGTGTGTTTCTCTGAGTGATTCACACACACACACACACACACACACACACACACACACACACATACACGCACACGCACGCAAGCACGCACTCACCCACGCACGCACGCACACACACACACACATACACACACACAACCCATACACACATCGGAAAACGTTCATTATAATAATCACAAGATCGTGAAATTAAACCATAGGCTTTTATAGTGAAAAGACGTAGATCTATAGAATATTAAGATCATCAGGTTTTATCCCAGTTGGTCTAATAAAGATTCATATAAAATTTCAAAGTACTTATTGTATATAAAGTAAAGTTTTTTTGTGAGCGTTACTTTTATCTATCTTTAGCATGAGATGTCCTTAAAATGACAAAAAGTCGATGATATAAACATGACATTACATATTTGATGACATGAATTAGCAGTCACATCCATTATCTGTAATGTTCTGTCCCTCCACTCACCCACCCACCCTCGTGATAATAACACTACTCTCTCATTGTTATATGGTATTTCTCTCCCTTCCCCCCTCCCCATTGTCTTGTTATCTTCCGTACTGACAATAATTCATTCAACCTCCTGTTTGTGAACTTCTCTGTTAAAACGGATGATTTTCCGCTTGGTGGAAACACATTTGTCAGTTGAAGATCACTGACCTTCAACCGAAAGGCTCGTGACTTTAATATCACTAGGAAATATGCCAGTCCTGTAGGCCTTGTCATAATATGCGGAAATTGTTAATAGAAATATTGGGGCTATAGATATCTCATAAAAATGTATAAACGAAGGCATGTTAAAAATGATATATGCTATTAATTATTTTTAAATTCCTCGTTGATTTAACACATTTCATTGGATTTGAAAAGGGATTTTTTTCTCATAATTTTAATATGCTAACAATTTTGAGAACAAAATGATTCGACCGTATGTATGCTTAAGAACATTGTTCCGCTAAAATGTAGCCTAAAAATAGAACATAGCCCTTTGAGCCATGACGTTTTTCGTTTTTAGAAATGACAAGACTGTTACGTCCGCAAGTGTTATTAAACTCTCTAACTTACAATAAATGTTAGAGTAATGACTAAATGGCTCGTTTACAAGGCACGTAACACAAAAAGAAAAGAATGAACACAGTAACTGACTTTACAAAAATGGAATTTAATACAAAGAAATATATTAACAAGTTACCACACGATACCTGTGGTAAGAATTAATTAGTATTATAAGAACTTAGTAAATCTTAACTTATGAAAATAATGAACAACAACTATATTACTAGAATAAAAAGGTAAACACTCACAAAAAGGTTGATAGCGTTGGCGTTTACAGTACAACAAACAGTGGCCAGCTTATAGCTTCTGCGATGAGGGCAAAAATCTCTCTGTCTGATCTCTGTCTTCTCTCTTATATCTAATCTGCTTTCTCTTTATATAGTAAATCTTACCGAAAGTTCTGGATTTAACTTTAATGAGAAAAGCAGCCTGTTTCATAACTAACAGGGCCTCGAATTTTCGAGGAAATACAAGTAAACAAACCCAGGGTCGAATGGGTGGACTCAGGCACGCCGAGGTCACCGAAGGAAAATTGACCAGCCAAGACATGAATAGCGGGGGGAGGGGACACAGTAATAAATCACCTGGTAACCTCTCTACCCATTCATGGATTTGTAGCAAGCGGTTTAGAGGCGGGTGGTACCTAACAAGACCTATTCGTAAATATTAAGGGTTTGTACTGACTGGTTCTGTAATTTAACTCTGTCATGTCATTTTGTTAGCGAGAACAACGTACTCATCCCATGTTGTGCGAGGTACCCACATTTTTTATCAAGTCCATTCTCAAGACTGACTGCTCCATAACCTATTAAGAGGTGCTCTTATGAACAAGATCATTATTTTGAAAAAATTTAAGAGAAATTGAAAGTTATAAAACCACCAATATCATTGCTTTAGAAGCAGCTAAGACATTACTGACCAATAGCCTGGTACCCGTTGCCATATGATTACCCGGGTTGAAAAAGTCCGCTCGGGTACCCGTGAAAATGTAGCTTCAATATCTTTATTAAAAGGAGCAAAACTTTGGCTCTTTTTATTTTTTAAACATTGTGTTTCGCGAAACAATTTTGCAAATGTAAATGTTTGTTAGAAATATGTGCTGTGAAGTACATCTAAGGAGAAATATCTATCAACGGGAAATGTATCTTGATAGATCTATATCTTTTTTTCTCTCAACGTCAAACAGAAATCGCAAACACAAAAAAGGATTACGCGCTTTAGAAGAATCATTCGAGAAAAAAGTCCTCTGCCAAAAATAATGATGTACTGGTTATAGATCAAAGCGGGTGTTTGTAAATTTAAAAAAAAATCCTTTCTGTGACACTAATTTTTCTTTGAAATACGCCGAGTGATAATAGCTAATGTTGTTTGTCTACCCCCCCCCTCTCTTCCCCTCACTCATATAACCCACACGCCTTGTATTCGCGTGTGTTTCTTGTGTTCATTAACACGTGTTGACCTAGAAAAACTGAAGTTAATAAATAATGCGTTGAAGGTTATCAGTATTTAAAGTTAATAAATTATTTATTAACATGAAAGCAGCCAAAATACATACAAGCCACTGGGAGTGTAAGGCAGAAGACCGATCTACGTGGCGCACAGTTGTCAAAGAGGGCGTCATATTAGCTGAGGAGCGAAATATGGAGGAGGCTGCAGACAGAAGAGCTAGGAGAAAGGCCAAAACATTTGGATGCAAAGAACTCGTGTGTAAAAACTGTGGTAAAGACTGTCACTCCAGGACATTACTGCACAGCCACTCGAGAAAATGCAACCCAATCCAACGGTGATGCACCATCGTCTTGCGAGACGGAAGGATGCCGAATAATTAAAACCATTAATATTTGATTAACTAATCTCTAAAGGCTTAATACCTAATCTTTAAAGTGTAGAAAATGATATCTTTTTGCATTTTTGCCGCAACAGGCACGATGATCTTCAAAAGTTGACAGATTAACGGACTAATTATTATCGTTATAGGAATTACATTTATTCTCTCAACTACCTGCGACAACGTTATCACAGAAATATAAATGGGAAGTAATGGCGTTTTGTGCCTGGCTCTAATATTTGCAATGTTATCGTCCGTAACCTTAATGTTATATCCCACCATTGATTTGTACGGCCTGGCTACATGTACTTAGGATACTACCCCTGCAAATGGTTTACGTCACTCACAACCCTGCTGTCCCCAGATACATTTTAAACTTGACTTAGACAGTATTATAAGTATTATAAGTCAGTATAATAAGTCAGTATTATAAGTCAGTATTATAACTCATCATTATAAATCAGTATTAAAAGTCAGTATTATTAGTCAGTAATATTAGTCTGTATTATAAGTCTGTATTATAAGTCAGTATTTTAAGTCAGTTTTACAAGTCAGTATCATAAGTCAGTATTATAGGTCAATATGTTAAGTCAGTTTTATAAGTCTGTATTATAAGTCAGTATAATAATAAGTCTGTATTATAAGTCAGTATTATAAGTTTGTATTATAAGTCAGGTAAGTCTGTATTAAAGTCAGTATTATAAGTTAGTCAGTATTATAAGTATGTCCGTATTACTTTGGTTGTCAATTCAGGAGTAAGAAAGAACAAGCACAACTTGAGCTCATTGAATCATCTGTGCCTAAAACTAGTTGAATCATCTGTGCCTAAAACTAGTTGAATCATCTGTGCCTAAAACTAGTTGAATCATCTGTGCCTAAAACTAGTTTCAAAATCCAGAAGTGGGACGCGTACTCATGCATGATTCAATTTGTATGTGTCAAAAGAGCAGATGGAATTAAACTAATTTTGTTTCTCTACCTTTTAGTTTTAAAGTACGTGGAGAAATAGAATGCCTGTGAGGAGTTGTTCAGTTGTTTTTACAATTTCTTATTGTAATGAAAATGATTTTTTTAAAAAATAAAACTCTATCTGCTAAGTCTTACTTTTAATTTTCTGAAATATTTACTACGCAGATTTGCTCATAGATAGAGCAAAGAAAGTTTGTGGGGGGGGCTGAACAGACAAAAACTACGAAACGATGAAATCAGAACAACGCGAATGAACCTCAGAAGCTGGGATAACTGCGAAGCATTGTTGATTTGGAAACATGTGCTCGGTTGTTAGCCACTTGCCAACCCCCACCCTGCACCACCCTAGCTTGCCAACCATAAACTAATTGGCCAAACTGACGAAGGTCATTCGTCAAGCTTATTTCCACTCGTCTTGTGCTTGTTATGGTTTTGCGAAGTCATGTTCGAAAAGAAAGTGGGAGATGAACGTCACAAATACAAACATTTTTAAAATTTTAAAAAAGTAATGTCTTAGCTGGGGCTTGAACCTACGACCTTCCGCGTGTTAGGTGAATGTAAAAAAAACTTTTGTTTTGGCTTCATTATGTCTCGTAAGACGACGGAATTTTCTGTGCTCCTGTGGGATTTACGCACATGATCTTGCAGCTTCTGCTGTGGCTGTACAAGCCCACACGCAAATGGCAGCCTTTGCTGCACTTCTCACACTGAAAGGTAGTGCTGGTGGTTGGCTGAATTGCTCTGCTTTTCCTCTTTAGGGGAAATACGTCTGTGACCTGTTGCAGGTATTTTTCCTCTGCTTCTAGCCCAGCAGTCAATGCCTGTCTCCAACAGTACCTGTCCCCAGCGAGTTCCTCCCAGTTATTTATGTCAATTCCAATAACTTTGAGGTCCCTCTTGCACACATCTATGTAATGGAGGTGAGGCCGGCCTGTGGTCCTCTTTCCTTTGGCAAGCTCAGAATAGAGGATGTCCTTTGGGATTCTGCCATCCTATTATTCGCACATGTCCCAACCACCTAAGCCGACGCTGGCGAAGAAGAGTTGTCATGTTTGGGATTTTTGCCCGTTGTAACACTTTGTTGTTGGTGACATGGTCCTGCCAGGTGATTCCCAGGATGCGCCGGTGACAGCGCATGTGGAAAGCCCTCAATCTCCTTTCTTGTATGGAGTATAGGGTCCAGGATTCACTGGCATAAAGGAGGGTGCTTAGCCCACAAGCCCTGTAAACAGCACTTTTGGTTATTGATGGTCAGCTTTTTGTGCTCCATATTCTTTTAGAGAGCCAGAGTTTTAGAGGCCTTGCCGATCCTTACGTTAAAGTCGAAATTAAGGGACATGTTGTTGGTGATGATGGATCCAAGGTATGTGAGGCGTTCCACGGCCTCAAGTTGGCAGCTATCGATGGTGATGTTAGGTGGGTACGCGTCTTGAGCCATCACGTTTGTCTTTTTTAGGCTGATTGTTAGTCCGAAGTCCCTGGTGGTCTTGGCAAAGCGGTCCATCAGTCTTTGCAAATCAGCTACGTTGTGAGTTGCAATGGCAGCATCGTCTACAAAAGCATGTACCCGATGACCGTTTTCCGGATCTTCGTCTTTGCCTTCAGCCTGGCCAGATTAAATAGTTTACCATCAGAACGAGTATGAAGATAGATCCCCTCTGTTGAGGATCCAAAAGCATGTTTCAACAGCAGGCAAAAAAGATGCCAAATAGTGTCGGGGCGAGGACGCAGCCCTGTTTGACCCCACTGAGGATATCAAATGGGGGAGGGGGAAGTTGAACCGTCATACTGCACCGTGCCTTTCATACCAATGTGGAATGACTGTATAATGTTAAGCAGTTTTGGCGGGCAGCCAACTTTTGCCAAGACTGTAAACAGACCACCTCTGCCGACCAGGTCAAAAGCCTTTGTTAAAACAATGAAGGCCATGTAAAGGGGCATGTGTTGTTCTCGGCACTTTTCTTGGCGTTGTCTTAAAGAAAAGATCATGTCGATTGTTGACCTTTCTGCCCGGAAACCGAACTGTGATTCAGGATATACTCTTTCAGCAAGTCTTTGCAGTTTACTTAAAACAACGCGTGCAAAGACTTTACCAACGATGCTAAGGAGAGAAATACCTCTGTAGTTGTTAATAGTCACTTCTGTCTCCTTTATTTTTATACAGCGTGATAATATTGGCATTTCTCATATCCTCTGGTACAGCTCCTTTTTCCCAGCATTGGCAGAAGAGGCCATGCAGGTATTCCAGCAATACACTGCTGCCGCACTTGATTATCTCTGGTGGTATTCCGTCCTGACCGGGGGCCTTGGCTATTGGTAATCGCTCAATAGCTTCTTTTAGTTCTGCTAGGGTGGGTATGTCGTCCAGTTCTGCCATGAGGGGAAAGCTTTGGATGGCATCGATGGCATGTTGGGTTACATGATTTTGTTGGGAGTAAAGTTCTGAATCTGTCTATCTGTTTAACCCTGTCACGGATTATTTCTCCAGTTGAGGACTTCAGTGGGGTTATGACTTTCTTAGACGGCCCCAAGACCTTTTTAATGCCATCATACATCCCCTTAACATTACCGGTGTCGGCCACAAGCTGAATGCTCTGACAGAGTTGGAGCCAGTAGTCATTTGCGCATTGCCTAGCTAATCTCTGAACATTGCTCCTGGCTGATCTGTACGCCTGCAGTGTCTTTGGGTTTGGGGAGTGCCTGTATTTTTGATGGGCACTTCGTCTTTCTTCTACGGCAGGGTTGAGTGGGGCAGAATTGGCCACAAACCAGTCATTGTTTTGCTTCCTTTTTCTTCCGAAGGTGTGCATGGCTGTGCTGTGGATGGTCAGTTTGAGATAATCCCACTTTTCCTTGGTGCTGTTACCTGGCAGGTCAGAGTCTAGTGTGTTCGAGAGAGCTTCTATGAACTCGGCTTTCCTGTCTGGGTGAGAAGTCTTACGTCAATGCGGGGTCTGTCTACTGGTCTGGATCGGTGAGTTTTCTTGGCAGTAGTCTCAGCTCGGAACATACCAGTGAGTGGTCTGTGTCGCAGTCGGCACTGTGAAAAGTTAGAGTAAGGAGGACATATTTCAGTCCATAACGCATGGTAATAATTAGATTCAGTGCTTAGAGCGGGGACACTCCAGGACACTCTATGTTGCGGCTTTGTCTGAAAGAAAGTATTAGTGATGCATAGATCGTGGTGAGAGTATAGTTCCAAAAGTCTCTGTCCGTTTTCGTTCAGTTTTCCTGTGCCAAATCTTCCCAGACAAGAGGGCCATGAGGTGTGGTCTGCACCCACTCTAGTGTTAAAGTCACCCAGCAGTATTACGTGCTCATCTTTGGATATCGAGCTTAACAGTGAGTCCAACTGGTTGTAGAACTCATCTTTCGTCTGCATGGTTGAATTGAGCGTGGGAGCATATGCACTAATTGGGAAGGCGGGCGTTGTTGTGGTGTGTAGGCGAAGTGTGAGAAACCTTTCAGTTCCCTGTTGGCAGGGTGCTACCATACCCAAGAGGGTGTTTCGGACAGCAAATACATTGTCCGTACATTCCAGGTCCCCAGCTTGAAGAATGGGGTTTTCCTTTTCTTATTTATAATGGTTGGTGCATGAGGTTACAGTCTACTTGTCAGGCACGTGTGCACCCTAAGCCCTACGCACCCAGTAGGGCAGGCAGACTGTGGCGGGACAGCACCTTATTGACTGGGGGCTGCCCAGCTTGAGGCGGGCGGTAGCTGTCCAATGAGATATAGATATCTCTCCCACCGTCAGAAGCAATCCCTGGCACCAGCTCTACGCCAATTGAGCGGGTGGCTTATAACCGGTCACTATTACTTCCCGTGTTGTGGCGACGCTGTGAGGCGAAGCTGGAGTGTCCTCTCTCTCCAGGGCAAAGGCCTGGGCAGGTTGTGTGGAGAGTCAGCTGTTGCCCGTGCAGCAGACTCCCTCTCTCCAAGCAGCTGAGGGGTCCAAGGGAGAGGCAGAACCCGTACTTCTTGGTGTCAACTACGTCGCAGGAATTGCCAGAGAGACGTTGTAAGCAGCGCCAGGCTGCTATCGGGATTCCGGCTCCTGATTTGTGATCGAGGTTTACTCCCCTAGCCTTTCTCGTGAGTGAGTATGGCCGCAAGACAGCGGAGGTTTGGAGTCAGAGTTTTTCTTCTCCTAGATGAGCGACCATCTAAAGCTGATGAGCCTCATCTGCCCGAAGCAACTGGTTTTGAGACGCCAGTGGTCCGCCTTGCAACCCTTCTCCTGTTAGTTTGGAACAATAACAACGACACCACAAAATATATGCTATTTTGTTGTTCTTAAAGAACAAAGTTAATGACCTCAATTGAACGTATTCTTGGCTTGGTCTCGATAACCCACTACCCTATGCACTAACATTTCTTGCATGCTGATTCGTCAGTGGGGCGAGAAGACAGCTTGGTGTCCGGCATCTTTGAAACATGAAGAGAATTATATATGTAAATTATTTTTAAAAATGTTTTTGCTTTTTAACTATCAGGTGCACATTTTTATTGATTTTTAAAAAAAGATTGTATAAATTCCTAAAATTGCTGATATATAATAGTGAAACACAAAACAAAACTGTTAAATGTAAAAGACATAGTCTATAGCATTGAATAAAAAAATAATAATATGAAACAAATGACGTGTATGAACATAAAGTCATAAATTTGACAACACGAAGTGTGTGTGTGTGTAATATGGGGAGCACATTATCTCTAGCGAAGAAGGTCGCATTTAACCTGTTATTTTATTCATTTCTAATCTTGTTTACATTATTATTTTTTATAAAAAAAAGAATTATTGTAAACATTAAATTTGAGTCAATTATTTTAAACCTCAGCTGATAATGTAAGGGGTTAAAATTACATGGAAACCTACTGGTAACTGAACACTTGGGCTAAAAACAACGAGATGAAACTTTTAATGATTGATGTGCGCGCGCATGCACAAACAGACAGATGGACGCACGTACGCGCATACACACACACGCACACGTGCGTACACACACAAACACAAGCACGCAGGCATGCACAAAAACTATGAAACATAATCTTTAAAGAAATGATTCCATAAAATACGTTGTAACTACTAATATCAGAGTTTTCAAAATTTCTTCTGCTTCTTCTTCTGCGTTCTCATTTGAGTTTTGTGCCATTTGGCCCGTGGTCTCCGACTTCAGCCTGCTTTATTTTCTGGATTGGCTTCCATAGCCTTTTGTCAGCCAAGACCATCAGCAGGGCAGCAGTTGTTTTTTGGCAAGTGATGCAGCGTTCGCATGCCACGGCTGGGGGTTCCACGCATTGCCTCGGCGCTTTTCACCCATTTGGAGCTGGGTGGGGCTCGGGGCGCCCTGGGCCCCGGGGACGGGTCCATGGCTTCCCATGGATTCGGACTCGTGACCATCGGAACGACAGTCGAGCGCGCTTGCCACTCACCCACGGACCCCCCCCCCCCC
>MUZC01004577.1:14037-34347 GCA_002072015.1 Radix auricularia | reverse complement strand
AAAAAAAAAAAAAAAAAAAAAAAAAATTGAAAATTGATAATAAATGTTCAAATGTTTAAAAATTAATCTTTATTGTTAATGCATTTAACAAAAAGAATTAAAACAGACCTTTGAAGGTCTTGGTGGCCACATAAAATAATTAAGCCGACTGACATCAGGTGTGATCAACTTGTGTTGTAATCAACTCGTGTGTGACCAACTCGCGTGTGTTCAACTCATGTGTGTTAGACTCGTGTGTGTTGAAATCGTGTGTTCATTCCTGTGTGTTACTAACTCGTGTGCGTTCAACTCGTGTGTGTTCAACTAATGTGTGTGTTCAACTCGTGTGTGTGTTCAACTCGTGTTTGTTCAATTCGTGTGTGTTCAAATCGTGTGTTCAACTCGTGTATGTGTTCCCCTCGTGTATGTGTTCACTTCATGTGTGTTTAACTCGTGTTTGTTAAACTCCTGTGTGTGACTAACTTGTGTGTGCTTAACTCGTGTATGTTCAACTCGAGTGTGTTCAACTCGTGTGTGTTTATCTCCAGTGTGTTCAACTCGTGTGTGTGTTGAACTCGTGTGTGTGGCTAAACTCGTGTGTGTTCAACTCTTGTGTGTGATTAAATTGTGTGTGTTCAATTCAAGTGTATTTAACTCGTTTGTGTTCAGCTTGTGTGTTTAACTCGAGTATGTTAAAATCGTGTGTTTGTTGAATTCGTGTGTGTTAAACTTGTCTGTGTGTGAGACCAACTCGTGTGTGTTAAACTAGTGTGTGACGAACTCGTGTGTGTTTTACTCGTGTGTGGGATCAAATCGTGTGTGTGACCAACTCGTGTGTTTGACCATCTCATGTTTGTTCAACTCGTGTGTGTGTTGAACTCGTGTGTGTGTTGAACTCGTATGTGTTCAACTGATGTGTGTGTTCAACTCATGTGTGTTTAACTCCTGTGTGGGACTAACTTGTGTGTGTTCAATTCGTGTGTATTTAACTCGTTTATGTTCAACTCGTGTGTGTTTAACTCGAGTATGTTAAAATCGTGTGTGTGTTGAATTTGTGTGTGTTAAACTTGCGTGTGTGACCAAATCGTGTGTGTTAAACTCGCGTGTGACGAACTCGTATGTGTTCAACTCGTTTGTGTGATCAACTCTTGTGTGTGTGATCAACTCGTGTGTATGAACAACTCGTGTGTATGGGATCAACTCGTGCGTGTGTTGAACTCGTGTGTGTGTGACCAACTTGTCTTTGATCAACTCGTGTGTGTGTGATCAACTCGAGTGTGTGTTATCAACTCATGTGTGTGTGATCAACTCGTGTGTGTGTGATCAACTCTTGTATGTGTGATCCACTCGTGTGTGTGTGTGATCAACTCGTGTGTGTGTGATCAACTCGTGTGTGTGTGATCAACTTGTGTGTGTGTGATCAACTCGTGTGTGTGATCAACTCGTGTGTGATCAACTCGTATGTGTGTGATCAACTCTTGTGAGTGTGATCCACTCGTGTGTGTGTTATCAACTCGTGTGTGTGTGATCAACTAATGCGTGTGTGACCAACTAATGTGTGTGTGACCAACTGGTGTGTGTTTGAGTAACTCGTGTGTGTGTGTGTGATCTACTCGTGTGTGTTAAAAACTGATGTGTGTGTGACCAACTGATGTGTGTGTGACCAACTCATGTGTGTGACCAACTCATGTGTGTGACCAACTCGTGTGCGTGACCAACTCGTGTGCGTGACCAACCCATGTGTGTGACCAACTCATGTGTGTGACCAACTCATGTGTTTGACCAACTCGTGTGCGTGACCTACTTTTGTGAGATTAATTCGTGTGTGACTCGTGTGACTATTGAAGTATCAACAAAATCCTCACAAACGCCCTCGGCATAGTGAGGACCCGAAATGATCTAAAACTCTGACTTCATTTCCCTAGGAGACTCATGTACAATTCTTTAAGAATTATTTCATGTAACTCATTTACCCACCATTCCAATATTTTATCTGATCCATGATTTTTGCGACTTCCTTACAAGTATCTTCTTATTCTCCGTTATGCCACACAATTTGAAACCATACTCGTATCAGGGCCGCCGCCAGAAGGTGAATCCAGGAATTTATTCAGGGGCCCCAACTGGAAGAGTTGGGCACACCGTCAGCCACGCTTGATTTTTTAAAAAATCTGATTCTGTGAGCGTAGATATATATTCAGACAAATATAAAATGTTTGTCAAAGTACCTATAATGTTATGCTGCAGCGCGCCCACATATTAGTTACATAATGATACATTGAGAATTGCATTGGCAATGTTTAATTAAGTATTAAGAAAAGTAAGAAGTATTATGATTATCGCTGTCAATTTCGTTGAAAAATGCTGCCCGGGTACCCGTCTAAATTTCGAACGGGTACCCGGGTCACCCGTTGGAAACATCGCATAATTTTCCCTGTCATTACCGCTATACAATGCTACCTAGCCACCTCCCATGCACCTCATTTTACACAGTAGCCACATGGCCAACGTCTATAAGTGTCGTCACGTGATGTTGGCCAATTTATAACCCCTCCCCCATTGTCACAAAAAACTTAGAACCCCATCTTACATGACGTCACAAAGATTTGCAGCCCCCTCCATAACAGCCGTACTTCGTTTTTTGAAATTGAGCATGTGTCAAATAACTTTATTGTCACTTAAGTTTGTATGTAATGTGAAGTCGAACTCTAAAATCGATAAAGGCATAGATCTAAATCCATGTAAAATGTCCTTAAATAAATTGTAAGCATTCCAGTTATTAATTTGAACTTTCATTTTAAGTTGCACGTTTTGACGGTGACGTCACATTTCTAAAACAAACACATCCCCTTCGTCACATAATGTGTGACCGCCTCCTCCCCTTGGTGCAAAACATCATTTATTGCTGGCCTCTAACTCATCTTAGACTGGGACAGCCAATTTTTTCCAGAATTTGGAATAGCCCGTTGAGACTGGCTAAATCAAAGGCTTTCGAGAGATCTACAAAGGCAATGTATTGTGGCATCTGCTTCTCTCTACATTTACCTGGAGCTGCCGTCTTGAGATCACTATGTCTATGGTTGACCAACCAGCGCGGAAATGGCACTGAGATTCTAGATAAACTTGGGATGCTAAACTCTGTAATCGCATTAGTATGACACGGGCAAAGGCATTTCCTACAATACTAAGGAGTGAGATGCCGCGATAGTTATTGCAGTCAATTCTATTCATTATATTTGCATCCTGTTCCCAGCAGAGGGTCTGAAGCTCGAGCAAAAGTTGTAGTAATTATCTATCTTGTTAGTCTTTAGAGCTTCTGGTGGTTTGCCAGGATTCCTATGTTTTTTTTCTACAAACTAGGCAGTCAATTGCTTTGCTAAGCTCTTTCTGTGTGGGCACAACATCAAGTGCTTCCATGGACTGCATAGCGGGATGTCATCTAGAGTGGTGCTGGAAAATGTGGCATGTACTGTTGCATACAGTTCTAGATAATGTTCAACCCACCTTTATAGCTGCGCTGCCTTAGATGATTTCTCCGCTCTTGGACTTTAGGGGGGCAACTGTGGACGTCAATGGGCCAGTTGCTTTTTTGATATTCTCGAACAAGGCTTTAGCATTCCCCATGGTTAAGCCAGTAAGTATTGGCGCATTTTCGTGCGATGTTTTGGGCATGTGACTTGGCAACTTTGAAGGCATGATGCCGGTCGGGTGTAGGCTTTTCCTTGTCGGCCATGAGAGCTTTCCTTTTGGCGTCAGTGACTGGTTCCATCTAATCCCAATGTGCATCACACCAGTCTGTGTTTTTGGGGGATTTTTTTTTTACCAAAGGGGCACACACGTATTAACTACTCAGGGGCCCCAAAATTTCTAGCGGCGGCCCTGCCTCTATGCATCCGTAGCAAAATGCTGTTAATTAAAGATAATAATAATAATAATAAAATGATAATTTATATAGCGCTGTATCCAAGCAAAAAGCCAGGCTCACAGCGCTTTACATGGAAACAACAATACATATATAAATAAAAAGAAACATTCATAGCATATTAACTACATAAATTACAATACGGTATACTCAATACATCAGCTACGTTAATCATTTAAAGAAATGTGGTTTTATTATTTTTGAAAATAAATTTTAAAAAGATGTGTCTTAAGTGCAGTCTTGAATGACTTAGCAGTTGAAGATCCCCTGTCCTTGCGTACGTAATATATGAATGACCCCTAAGTGAGTGGAGTCACTCGACTATTCATTACTGCAGTTTATTACTATAGACGTGACTCATGAAATATACTCATATTAAATCATTGAAATGTAAAATAATTACAATAGAATAAGTAATATTAAGGCACATAAGTTTGAGATGAAACTTAATACATAACCTCACAATGCCAATTTTGTAATTTATGTTTTAAGCTTCAGTTTTTAGTTTTCAGATTGTTTTCAGTTGGCAGCTCAGTTTCAACTCGCAACAACAGTGATAATTTATAGTTATCGCAGGAATGGTGCACTGAATCAAACTCACACACGTTAGTATCGTGGGGTTTGCATTCATTAGTACTTTCTTTGCATGCGTGCTCAATGTTACCTCTAGGATTTTTTACCACACGTAACAACTATTCAGGGGCCCCAAAATTTCTTGCGGCGGCCCTGCTCGTATGCTGCATTGTTACCTAACCATATCTACGAAGTAGCGATTTTTTTGTTAATTGCTAACTAAGCCTCTCCTGTGTTGGCGTGTCGATACCATCTGCTGTAAATCATTAATTAAAAGGTCAATTATTATAAAACAAGGCCCGCTAAAAAAGGCAGGGAAATTTTGGACACGTGCATGTCAACCTATGTTGTAGCCGTTTCACTGTAATAGTTTGTATTTTCAAGACCCATATTGTCTATATACTTTTTTTTTCTTCCAGAGATAGGAACTATGCTTAAACTATTCCAATCAGTCCGTTCAAAATAAATAAATAGAGAATAAAATATATAGAATAGGACTGCGATAAAGCTTTTATATAAAATATAAGATGCACAAATTGTGTAAAGAAAGCAAAAAATTAAAGCTTCACTAGTTAACTAATACAAAGTACACTTTTCGGCTAATAGTTTTGTTAGTACAAATAACTTAGACAAGTAGGGCAAGAACATCGTTTAAAGCACAACTAAAAATTAAAACCATTAAAAGTTTAACAGGCAAATAACGTTAAAGTTTGCATTGAGTCTGATGAGTTATTCGGGCATTGAACTTAAAGTATGTTGGATAAGATAAAAAGAAAGTTACTTCAATAATACGCATCAAAATATTTCTACATGGCATAGCTTGCATTCATATATATATTTGACCGTTCTCCTAACATTAAAAAAAAATATTCACGTATGTCATTCGTAACGTGTTCAATTTACATTAAACTTACAACCATGTAAATTGTTACAGCATGTTAGAACGCTTAAGTTTCGTAACGACAGTTTTCATTATTTTGTAGTAAAAGTCCGTCATTGTTTCTACCTGTCCAGTGGGTGTACACATATATAATATATTTTGATGTTTATTGTGTTGTTTTGGCTTCCTTGTGTCTCGTAAGACGACGGAATTTTCTGTGCTCTTGTGGGATTTATGCACATGATCTTGCAGGTTCTGCTGTGGCTGTACAAGCCCACTCGCGAATGGCAGCCTTTGCTGCACGTCTCACACTGAAAGGTATTGCTGGTGGTTGGCTGAATTGCTCTGCTTTTCCTCTTTAGGCGAATTTCGTGTGTTACCTGTTGCAGGTATTTTTCCCCTGCTTCTAGCCCAGCAGTCAATGCCTGTCTCCAACTACACCTGCCCCCAACGAGTTCCTCCCAGTTATTTATGTCAATGCCAATAGCTTTGAGATCTCTCTTGCAAACATCTTTGTAACGGAGGTGAGGCCGGCCTGTGGATCTCTTTCCTTTGGCTAGCTCAGAAAAGAGGATGTCCTTTGGGATTCTGCGATCTTCCAATCAGCGCACATGTCCCAACCACCTAAGCCGACGCTGGCGAATGAGAGTTGTCATGCTTTGGATTTTCGCCCGTTGTAGCACTTTGTTGTTGGTGACATGGTCCTGCCAGGTAATTCCCAGGATGCGCCGGAGACAGTGCATGTGGAAAGCACTAAATCTCTTTTCTTGTTTCGAGTATAGGGTCCAGGATTCACTGGCATAAAGGTGTTGCTTAGCACACATGCCTTGTAAATAACAATTTTGGTATTGATTTTGATGTACACCTCCATTTTCAGTATATACAAATGTTTTGTTCTCACCAGTTTATATTACAGTACAGTTACTGGTTTCAGGTGATGTAATGCGCATTAAATCCTTATTTTGTGAAACTTGTATCTTGAAGTTTTCTCCCTGTGGTCGAGGAAACAACTTAATGTTATTAGCTATGGTCACCAATATGAATTGTAAAAGAAACTCCCAAATCAATTAAAACCTCAATTGAAATATTAAGGGCTACTCTTATATACTTATATATATATATATTAGCGCTGTTATCGATTAATTTAAATTTAATCGTTACCTTTTGAAATACCGATTAATTAATCTATAATTTTGATTAAAGATAAAAATAAAGATAATGACGTAAATAAAATGAAAATTTCAAGGGATGGAACAAAAACAGACAATTGACATTTTTTTGTTTTGAGTTCTTTCCCGTGTCTTCAAAGACATTAAAAAAAAATATTCTGAACTAGTTGATTTTTAAAACGCAACTTTAAAAAATGAAATCACAGTATGCATACGATGGGAAAAACTGCATATTAACAATGGAAAATGTAACTAAGTTTAATTTCTTAAGTCTTATTTCAAGTCATCTAACATAAAGCTCCAACGTGTTGTAAAAAATTGTATTTGAAAACTGATTACAATTACAATTATTATTTTTAAATATATATTTTTAATAAGAATCAGAATATGTAATTAACATATTACTAGTTTTAGTTTAACTTAAAATAAAGAATTATTAAAATAAGAATAAGTTAAATAACTCATTAAAGTTCAGGCACCCAAAGTTTCATGATTATACCTATAAGGGAAATAGAATTATTGATTTTCTGTTTTTATAGACCCACGGATCCCAGGAATGTAAATTTTAAAATTATTTTTTCACCAATAATGGTCGCGAGCGGCTACTCAACAACGTACCAAAGTTTCCTGATTTACCTACATGAGAAAATTTAAAATTAGTGATGAGTCAGTTTTTATATAAGAAAAATTACATTTGGGCCCACGGCACCCAGTGAGTGAGGATTAAAATTTTTTTTTAATGTTTCCATTTCGGGAGTGTACTCAACAACTTCTCAAAGTTTCATGGTTCTACCTAAATGGGAAAGGGGAGAATTGGTGATTTTCAGTTTTTATATTGCCCATACATGGGGAAAAAGTAACATAATGACCCTCTTACCCTAAGGCTGGTCACCTAGGTTGAAACAAAGCCTATGAACTGTCCCGGGTCAAATGAGGGCCCCATGCAAAATTTCAGCACCCTAGGTCCAACAGTGTGGAATTCTATGGGTAAAAAACAAACTTTCATTTTATATATTAGATATTTGAAATGGAAAATATTTTAAAAACTGACTTTTATTAAGTATAGAAAAAAATCTATTTAGTGCTTAGACTAAGGATTGTTATACTTATGGAGTACAGACAACAGAAAGTTGCATACGTTTAATTTTTAAAGAAAATTACGGTACACCCTAAAATTTTATAGATTTTATTCCATTAGCCAATTTAAATATAAGCTTTAAAAGGTTTTCCAATCTTTACAACATTTTTACCAAAAGATTAAAAAAACAGCAAATAATACATCTCACACCTTCTAGTGTTTATAATTTTGTATGTCAGTTGAAGAAAAAGTGTGAACTATTTTAAATTCTCATTGCTCCTGGGGGGGATTAGTGGTTTTTCGTCTTATTGTTTAGTTTTACATAATATACTAGATTTCAGTACATAACTAACCATGCAGTATCAAAACTATCGCAGACTCACCCACTCATGTATAATACAGTCGGACCTATCTAGCTTGAACTGAAATGGACCCGAAAAAAAATTGACTTTTTGAGTTTTGGAGTAATGGAAAATAGCGTAATAGGCGTAGATTAATCAAGGACAATATGTAATGTGTGTATACTGAGGGGAGGGGGTTGAACAGCCATCCCGACGAGAAGGCTTGGTGGGAAATAGAGGCGGTGTCTGATGTTTCATGTGAAAGGAAGCCAACTAGGCTTTGACATACCGACACCACCAAAGAAAGTCCCTCCCCCACCACACACTTTACTCTCTCCACAGTGGGAGTGGGCAGTAAGATTTTTCCCTTTAAAGAGAATATACAGCATGCAGCAAATGGACTCGGATTAGTTACCCTTTTTCAGCCACTCCTTTTTAGCGCATTTTCGAGAAGTCGAATGCGCTATTGCACCCGTTTTGTCCGTCTGTCATCACCTTTGATCACAGCATCCATAAGTCCTAGACCCATGATGTATATATGTTTTTTGTATGTCCTGACCTGCCATTTGTGCATCAACACTCAGTTACTCGATCCGTTAAAAAACCCCGTTAAAACTACCAAAAAACTTTGCGAATCGAGAGGTAACACTGGCGCAGGGAACGGCTGCCATTGCCGGAAGTCGAATACATCATTTTCAAGCATTCAAGAGTGGTGCGAAGGCGTGCAAAAGAATTAGTTTTTTTTTGACGTCATTAGAATATGTGTAAAAGTTTAGAGAGTTTTACGTCATCATTTGTGGTGACTTGTAGTTAGATTAAAGAGAAAATAATTTTTTTTTAAATGTAAAGAAATGACTTTTAAATTAAAAAAATGTCAGGTATATTCATTACACAAGAAAATTCATAAAAATATGTCTAAAATCTAAACACAATTACTGATAACTACATAATACTGATATCTAACATAAGTACTGATACATAATACGAAAATGCGCTAACACGTCCTGAGTTCCAAAAGGGACCAGGCTTAACATGATTTTTCTTGTCTTGGTCATTTTTGTTTTCTCAAAATAGACGTTTGTGTGGCTCTAGGGAACACGTGTCATAAAATGTCACCCCAAACGCCTTGGAAATTTCGACTAGGGGAGGTTGGAAGCCACAAAATGTTCAAGTTAAGGGAATCTTAAATACATTAGTCTCTTGGAATCTGGCCGGGACCTAAAAATTAATTCAATATGCATTTAGTTAGTTTTTGACTTAGAGAAGTTCGAGTAAGTGAGTTCCGACTGTATGTTGAAAATTACATGAAAAAGTTCACGTTTCCGTTCAAAAAAGACAATTAATTAACACACATATTTTATTTGTATTTTTTAATAAATGTTTTAACAAACAAATGTATAGTTTTATATCTAAAAATATATTTCATCGACAAACATATTTTCATAGGTGTGCTACTTTATTTGACACTTTTTAAAGATGCTCCACAATTGAAAAGACACTTAGATCTATTTGACAGTAAAATTTTGTATTGATTTCCTGTATCTTAAGAATTATTCTATATCTATATGTAAAGAAATTTTTTTTAAATCGACGCGAGTATGTTGCATAGATTTAATCCCTAATTAAGTTTAAGTTATTTAAAGTTTTGAAATTTTCACACCATCTTTATTCATACATAACATAATTTGATTTAATATTTCTTATATCCTCATTTCCCTAAAAAAAAATAAGGGGACCGCTGAGTGATGTCGGTCAGTATAAGGCAGGAAAACTTAAGCGAGAAGCGCTATTCGTGGTTCATCTTGCTGGACGTGAACACCACGACACGACAATGTTGGTCAAGACGCTTGTTCTGGTCGCCTTCACCATTTTGGGAAGGTAAGTGACCTCAGATAATATAATCACTAATAAGATTCTTTGCCCCTGGTCATGTTTTTGTGTTCGGTGTCAAAGCTCTACTTTCAAAAGTATCAGGTTTTTAATTAAATTTTAAAATTACCGGAATTATCCCAACTCATCGGCATCCTTCAGTCTCGAGAGACGATGGTGTATTATTGTTGGCCTGAGTTGCATTTCCTCGTGTGGCTGTGCAGTGCTATCCTTGAGGAACAGTATTTTCCACAGTTTTTGCACTCGAGTTCTGTGCTTCCCAATGTTTTGGCCTTTCTCTTAGCTCTTCTGCTGTTGCCTACTCCATCCTTCGCTCCTCGGCTGCTAAACGCCTTCTTTAAATGTGGGCCAGCTAACAGCATATAGTACCTAGCATTGTCAAAATTGCTAGGTGCTTACATTAGTAAAAAGAAGTGTCATTTCTCATATGTACTGCCCTGAGTCCCAAGTGTTGCCACCAGTCCAATGTAATGTTCCTAGCCACAGGTACTGACACTTGTCGCTAATACTGTCACTAGTCACAGGTACTGTCACTAATCACAGGTATTGTCATTAGTCCCAGGTACTGCCACTAGTCACAGGTTCTGTCACTAATCACAGGTACTGTCATTAGTCCCAGGTACTGACACCTATCGCAGGTACTGCCACTAGTCACAGGTACTTACACCTGTCGCAGGTATTGACACTAGTCACAGGTACTGATAACCTTCGCAGGTACCGCGATTAGTCCCAGGCCCCAGGTACTGACACCTGTCACATATACTTCCACTAGTTACAGGTACTGCCCCTAGTCACATTTACTGCCATTGGTCCCAGGTACCGACACCTGCCACAGGTACTGAAACTAGTCAAAGGTACTGATAACTTTCACAGACACTGCCATTGGTCCCAGGCACCATGTACTGACACCTGTCACAGGTACTGCTAGTTCTTACAGGTACTGTTACTAGACCCAGGTATTGTAATTATTCTTTTGCTCTGCCGCTAGACCCCTGTACTTCGATAAGCCAAAGACAAATTTATGATAACCTCAGCAACTGCAGCGACATATAGCAACTAAGTTATGAAATAATTTACATTCCATTCAACATCATATCTGATCACTGAGAACTGATTTTAATGAAGTCTGACTTCAATATTTCATTTACAACAATCAAAAGTTTCGTGTGTACTCGCCACACCCCCTTTCCCATTTCGTTTCGAGCCAAACAACAAAAAACCTACTAAAAATAGTGTCCGACCTCACAAAATGTATTGATAATTGAGCCATAGGCAGTATTGAGCCATAGGCAGTATTGAGCCATAGGCGTTATTGAGCCATAGGCAGTATTGAGCCATAGGCAGTATTGAGCCATAGGCAGTATTGAGCCATAGGCAGTATTGAGCCATAGCCAGTATTGAGCCATAGGTGGTATTGAGCCATATGTGGTATTGAGCCATATGTGGTATTGAGCCATAGTCAGTATTGAGCCATAGGTGGTATTGAGCCATAGTCAGTATTGAGCCATAGGCAGTATTGAGCAATAGGCAGTATTGAGCCATAGGCAGTATTGAGCCATAGGTGGTATTGAGCCATAGGCAGTATTGAGCCATAGGCAGTATTGAGCCATAGGCGGTATTGAGCCATAGGCGGTATTGAGCCATAGGCGTATTGAGCCATAGGTGGTATTGAGCCATAGGCAGTATTGAGCCATAGGCGGTATTGAGCCATAGGCAGTATTTAGCCATAGGCGGTATTGAGCCATAGGCGGTATTGAGCCATAGGCGGTATTGAGCCATAGGCCTATTGAGCCATAGGCGGTATTGAGCCATAGGCAGTATTGAGCCATAGGCGGTATTGAGCCATAGGCGGTATTGAGCCATAGGCAGTATTGAGCCATAGGCGTATTGAGCCATAGGCAGTATTGAGCCATAGGCAGTATTTGTAAATACCACAAGGGCGATTAGTTTTAAGATTGCAACCGACAATAATTTAAAGCGATGCATTTATGTGAATGTAAATTGTAAGAGAAATTACTCATTCACAATAGTTTCATTCTTATAGGAATTGTGTTATATACAAAGGATAAAGATCATGTTCTCTCTCTGTTGATCTTAAATAATACATTTATCACCTTCAACTATGCAGTATATGCCTATAATCATTTAGACCAGATCAATGAAAATAACTATGTTGAAAAAAAAGAAAGAAAGGATATCAAAACATTTACTGAGAAAGTTTTAAAACAAAAGTGTGTTGACTTCCATTTCCAGCAGCCATATTCACTGTAGCACAATAATGATATCAGCAGGAGGTGGGGGAGGAGGAGGAGGTCCCCCTACGGCTCTCAGCCTGGAAGATGAACCAAAAGGTAGTTATCTTGTTTCTTCACAGCATAACATAGTGACAATAGGGTAGGAAACGGTCACACTAACACACACACACACACACAAACGCACACGTACGCACACACACACACACACACACACACACACACACACAAAAGGATTTTAGGCAATTATGTGATGGTATAGTGGCGATCGAGTTATGGGGATGGATATATTTATGTGATAATGGTGCTACAAAAAAGTGCGTGATTTGGGGAGGGGGCTATTTGGTGTTTGGTTGGAATTCGGTTGAAAGAAAGTTAAAAAAAAAAAAGAGTTTGCGTAATATTAAGGGATTGGAAATGAAGTCCAAAGATGCATTAAAAAGTAATGTTAAATTTAAAATTATAATTACCGTTCTTTCACGCATATTCCCCGCGGGTTATTACAGATTTTACATAACCACACACCCGCCTGTGGGGCATCTCCGTGAGCGGGGTATCTGAATTTGCTTTCACTGAATAATGCATCAATGGCACTATAACTTGCAAAACACGAAAATCAGATTCTGCATAACTTCTGGTAAGCTTGTTCACAATCTACCTGTAATCGATTGACGTATCTGATTTTTTAAGGTGGAAAGCGGTAACATATATATATATATATATATGTTAGGGCTGTTATCGATTAATTTAAATTTAATCGTTAACTTTTGAAAAATTACCGAATAATTAATCGATAACTTTGATTGAAGCTAAAAATAAGATGTATGACGTCATTAAACTGAAAATTTCACGTGAAGTAACAAAAACAGACGATTGACATGTTTTGATTAATATATATAATAGCCCAGTGGTGTGGGTATGTTTGTAACGTAACGCATAACGCAAGAGATGTACGACAGTCTACAGCAGTTAGTTTAGTTGAAACGCTGAGGAGCGATGTACGACAGTCTACAGCAGTTAGTTTAGTTGAAAAATCGTGTGTTGATGAGCGCTGTAAAAATATTTAATATGATGACGTCATTGTTTGGTGTGCATCGGTACGCAAAATACAACCCCTATTATTATTATTAAATAAATACTTTGCGTACATTTCAGAAAGTTTAATAATTCGTATTTATCAAAAAAGGACAAGTTAGTTGGTCTTTAAAAAAAAAGGTTGGCGCCGTAGGCGCCCAAAAAAACGGGGGCGCCGCAGGCGCCACGGCGCCTGGCACAATCTAGTTTAAATATAAGTAGTTTTATATAATGTCGATGAATTTAAATATATATATATATATATAGTACATTCAACTAGAGTCGTTCAGCGTGATATCACGTACCAATGTCATAGGATAGTGTGGTGTATAAGCTTGGGCGGAATATACCACAATTTTATTGTACAGGATCTAAAAATTCTGCTGGGTATATGCGTGGGCGTGTTATCTTCGTGTGCGGGGAATGTGCGTGAAAATACGGTAATCTTACACAGTGATTATAATGTTTATAAAGTTTCAATTAAACATATTGTAAGGAATTAAATTGGTATGTATACAAAGTACAGTTTAAATGGAACTTCATATATAGATATTTGTTTGTGATTAAAGTGCTAGATTGGTGCATTTAGAAGGAGGCTAAAGATAGATTGAAAATTGTACAATCTTCTTAATTGCTTTTGTATTTTGTGAGAATTAATTTAAGTGTATTCATCAAATACGCTCTTTGGAAATACAGTTTTAAGTGTCCATCTTTGTTTCTGATAAAGAGCTGATGGCTACCTGTAAAATTGAGACTGACCCCAGGTACCAGGAATCTCATAAATACAGCGGTGTCGTGACTTTGAGACAGGTAAATGTGGTTAGGGTTTGACTGCACGGTAAATTAGGTCCTGTGATTACACTAGCGACAAGTGAATCTTTGTTTATTTTACTGTAGGGCCTAGGTGCTAGAAGTCTCAATAATAAAACACCACTCACTACATTCAAGAAATGTGCACACAAATCAAGTTTCTTGTAAAGAAAATAATTGTAAAATCATATTAAATTATTTTGCTGAATGCAGATTGACTAATTTAATTGACTTTTAAAAAAATAATAAAAAAATAAAAGAAATAAGCTTTAGTCTTGTCTTAAATTATTCTCTTTTGTTCTTACCTTCGTTTTCTCTGGATTCAGCTTTCTAAGAGCTTCAATCTTTCTATCTTTATTGTTGGGTTTTATGGGGTTTTTTTTTGGCTATGTGATATGTTCATTCATAAAGTGTGTATAAGAATAACAGCGCACAAAAAGCATTACTTTAAAAAAAAATACCATCATCACCAGCCACCAGAACTGTGGCTATTCGATGCCCTCTGACTTTATGTACCTCCCTCTGTTGTTCTCTCTTTCCATCCCCCCCTCTCTCTCTCTCTCTCTCTCTCTCTCCAAGCTCTGCCTAAAACTCATGACCTCTACTTGCAAAGACTTTCACATCTCCCTCTTTGACACTCTTCAATCTCCTTACGTTACCTCAGCGTCAAGGTGAATCCCTCGAGGTCAAGGTCGAAATCTACAACGAGTCTCCAAAAGGCGCCAGCGACAAGTCCACCAGACACGGCTTCCATGTACACAGGTACGGGGACATCAGCAAGGGATGCGCAGCAGAAGACCAGGACTATAACCCGGAAAACGTCAACCATGGTCTGATGTCCAGCGCCATAAGGTCAGTACAACGGAGACTTTTCAGTCAATTTTAATTGGTTCAAAGTATCATCAAATTTTATTTGTTTATTCATGACTATATTCAATTATTACTTGGCATTTAATTCCGATTTCACACGTTTCTGGATGCTGCAAAATGTGAAGTGCTTTAAGGTTATTAGTGGAAACAATCTCTTCGTTTTATCGCGTATACTAATTTTAATTAAAACTTAACCTGGGGAAAACATCCTAGAAAATTTGATTGCTGGGGAAGGGGGGAATATTTTTAAGTGCGTGCATATCAATACGATAACAAGTGTGATGACACTTCAGTTTTAGTCAAGGAAATGGTTGACCTGAATTTCGGGGATACCTTTAAAAATTTTACTACTTAAAAAACACCAAAACGACATCGGAAAAATTTTTAAATTCAAAAAAATATATATATTTATTTTTAAATCGTTTATATTAACTCATGGCATCTGCTTCATTGCTTGTCGCAGAAAATTTTAATTCTATTTTTAACCCACTTCCCCGTATCTTATCAAGCTGAAAATTTGCAGGTAGGCGACGACAATAATGATGTATCAAAATTTTACATCGTTCGAATGTACAGTAATAAACTTATTGAATTTTTACATGATCTCTATTTAGCATGTAAATATTTGTGCTAGTCTGTTCGCGGTTTGTATTATATTGAACATAATCAATACTTTTAGTTTTAGTGATGATCCTTCCCCCCCCCCCCCCGCATTGCAGTGGTCCAAACTATTAAAACTCTTAAGCTTTCCCGGGATGGCGCCGAAGTGATAGCAAGTCGAAGTAGGGAAAGTTTCACCACCCCCCCTTTGGGAGGTCAACAAAGTGGGAGGCGTTTTCGGCCTGTGTCCTGGACTCCCAGGTGACAGCTTCTAGAAGCGACCGCTCCGAGGGGAGGGTGGGACTTCTCAGCTTTTACGTCCCTTAAGGGGCCAGAGAGCTGAGGGGGTTTTTCGGGAAGCCCCATGAAGAGCGCAGGCTCGGAACTGCTGACTTCTTCTACATGTAGGATTTTCAGTTATCTCTCAAATATAAAGGATTTATAGTTGTTGTTTTTTTTAAATTTGGTTTTCACGGGTTTTTAAATTTAATATTTAAAGATACAGTTTTTACACTCTAGTGTTTTGGTACGTTTATTTCTCACTTAACACTAAGCAATCCGAATTAAAAACTTCCATAATCAAAGTTTTTAAAATAAACTATTTATTAAAAAGCGCATTTTAGTACAGGAATATTTTTGATGGTCCTAACGTCAAATTACAAAACTGTATTTAAATGTACACATACAACAAACTAATTCAGTTTATCTGTGTAGAACATTGTTTTGTTATTTTCTATCAAAGACATGTTGGTGACTGGGGCAACATTGATCTCAAAGAAGGCGAACTTACTAATTACACGATGGTCGATACCATTGCCACTCTCTTTGGGGAACGATCAATTATTGGACGATCGATCGTGGTGAGTATCGATACTAGACCCTATTCTCACACTTAATTGGTCCAAAAAAATAATTTCGTTTAATTTCTAATCGATTACTAGAAGAGCTGCCTATTTAACAACAAAATGTGGGTGAGACTGCAATCAAGCTTATGGATAAGTACATGGAAAACAAGTAAACGGGGTATGGATGAGCCTAACAGGCTGTAACAAAAGGGCGAACTTTTCGGCAAAGAGCCTTCCTCAAGTAGTACACAAATAAAACGAATACCCTATATAAAAAGGCATTAGTCTGTGCGGTACTCGATAACGATTGGTCCCACAAACTCCTACATCTAATCACTAGAGAAGAACAATTAAATATCATTTACATATTGAACAAAATTACTCGGACGTTCAAAACGAGTTATTTTTGGTGCAGTATTAATGTCTTAATTCATTACTGTGTTCCCATCTTAAAGTGTGTCCCTACTGCTGAACACTACTGTTACTCCTAGACAACATGCCTCCGAAAGGACGACGGAACGTCCTTGCACGGGCTGCTCTTTTGCTCGTAAAGAAATGAAAACTTCCATTACACACCCGTAGCATTTCAACTGCTAAGTCATTCAAGACTGCACTTAAGACACATCTTTTTAAAATTTATTTTAAAAAATATTAAAACCACATTTCTTTAAATAATTAACGTAGCTGATGTATTGAGTATACCGTATTGTCATTTATGTACCAGTTAATATGCTATGAATGTTTCTTTTTATTTATATATGTATTGTTGTTTCCATGTAAAGCGCTGTGAGCCTGGCTCCTAGCTGGGATATAGCGCTATATAAATTATCATATTATTATAATTATTATTATATCCAAAAGCAGCTAACAACCCCGATCACAATTAAATCTTCTTTCTGCTGCACCCCTAGTGACGTTTAACCGAATGAATTCGTCCACAGATCCACGCCAAAGAAGATGATGGAGGACTTACCTCACACCCTGAGAGCGCAATCAACGGTAACACTGGTTTGCCCGTAGCTTGCTGCGTGATCGGTCTGGCCTTTGAGTAGACCCAACAACTCACTCAGAAATATGAACCGAATGCTATTTACTGGCTCTCGTCTCAGAAATTCTGTCATTTATTGTTTTATTTACGTTTCTTTGTTGTCAGAGCAAATGTCACAGTGGCTGGAAGTTTAAATAAAAAAAAATTAAAAATTTAAATTAAAACTTTAAATTTTAAAAAAAAAAATTAATATTCTGTCATTTTATTTATCTCAACCTCTGCCAAGTGTATACAATGTATCACCTTTAAGAAGATGTATTTAGGTTAACCACTATGACGTAATATTTAAAGATAACGCAGAGCAAACGTTTAATATTAATAAAGAATCACAGGCATGTTACCAAACATCAGGTAAAGAAATTTCAATGAATGGTGTAACTACCACTAATAAAATCATGTGGGGCTTACCGAAGAATGGTAGCCGCTGCCAGCAATCCAAGATGTAGAAAATGCAGACTGTAGTCAATGCCAAAAACTGAATTATATAGAACTTACAAAGTAAGGTGTCGACTGACCATAGTAACAGGATATGGACTAACATATATGTCGAAAATCACCTGAACATGTATTAGTAACATCTTCCCTAAGTAGTCCTTATGCGGGGAGTTTGAGATTTGTGTTTATATTACTTGAAATACACACAAATTTATTCTCAATAAAGAGAAAATTTCCGAAAAGCCCCCCTCCAATAAAATTATGTACGCAAGATATATGTCAGACATTTGGCCCACATGTCACTGGGAAGAGGTTAAGATCGAACCATTCGCAGATGAGATAGCAGATAAAATAATGTTCTACCTAATTTAAATTCCCACTCCACGATACCTAAAAGTGGCATTGTCTAAAGCCATTTATGTTAATTAATTCATGTCGTATAGACAGCAGAGCCATTTAACGTGTAAAGTAATTTTATGCGAGTTTGTAGATAATAACATAAAAAATCTTGCTAGAAGCCAAGCGATACCTAAACTTAGCAACAAATGTCAAAAATCTTCAAGCCTACGTCCTGACCCCTAACATCAACAACAAACGTCTCAAATCTTCAAGCCTACGTCCTGACCCCTAACATCAACAACAAACGTCTCAAATCTTCAAGCCTACGTCCTGACCCTTAATCTCAACAACAAACGTCTCAAATCTTAAAGCTAACGTCCTGACCCTTAACCTCAACAACAAACGTCTCAAATCTTAAAGCTAACGTCCTGACCCCTAACCTCAACAACAAACGTCTCAAATCTTAAAGCTAACTTAAAGCTAACGTCCTGACCCCTAACCTCAACAACAAACGTCTCAAATCTTAAAGCTAACGTCCTGACCCCTAACCTCAACAACAATCGTCTCAAATCTTCAAGCTGATCCTATCTTGTCAGTCCGGGAAATTCAAACCAGTTGGTGATAACAGTTGATACATGAAGTCATTGAATACTTCCTCATTGCTTGGAAAATTATTTTTTTAAAAATTAAAACTAATATCAATATCTCCGCCTCTGTATCTATGACGTCACCCAGCCTTTGGTTTGTTTTCTCTAGTTAGTCTTAACCACGCCCAGCTTACCGACAAGTCTTCAACGTGTAGTAGCTCTGATGTCCTCCAACCAATCGCCGTAAGATGAGCCGATAACATTGTGCGTTTCTCTGAATGATTCTAGTTGTAAACGTTTGACCCTTTAGAAATCAAAACCTTGTAAGAATAATGAATTAATATAATAACATAATAAGAATTTACATTAAAAAAATATACACACAGACCCGAAAACGCTAATTAGACTATTTAAAGATTGTGAAATGAAACCATAACTTTAGATTGGAAAAAAGGCTTTAAGAATGTAAGATCACCAGGCTTTTATTCCAGTTGATCTAATAACGATTAATATTACATTTCGAAGTAATAACTTTATAACAAAGTACAATTATTTTATGAGCGTTACTTTTATCTATCTGCTGCAGCATGAGATGTCATTAAAATGACAAAAAGCTAAAGCTAAGGCTATAAACATGACAGCACATGTATGGTGACATGATGACATGATGTAGCAGGCAGGCTTACACATCCACTATCTGTAATGTTGCGTCCCCCCACTCACCCACCCACCCCGCGATATTAACATTTTTCTCTGATACGGTATTTCTCACCCCCCTCCAATTCTCTTGTTATCTTCCGTCTTGATAATGATTCATACAACCTCCTGTTTGTCAACTTCTATTTTAAAGTGCACTTCTTGGCACTGATGATTTTCTGCGTAGGGGTAACAAAATTTTCAGTCGAAGATCTGTGGCTCGTGTCTTTTGATTGCCAGGAAAAATCCCAGTCCTATTGGCCTTGTCGTAATATGGGGGAAATCTATAAATAGAAATATTGGGTCTATATATCTTTTTTTTAGGACAAAATTCATAAAAATTTAATAAATGTTAGTATATTGAGAAGGATGCATCTTATCAGCTTAAAAAAGCTCTTTGTTAATTTAAGACATCTTATTGGACTTTAAAAAATAGAAAAGAAAGTTGCGTAATTTTACTATAACAATTTTTGAGAACTTATTAATTCGATTGTATTTATGCTATAGAACATTGTTCCGCTAAAAAGTAGTCTGATAAAAGAACGTTGCCCATTGAGCTATGACGTTTTCCGGTTTTAGAAATGACAAGACCTATTGGTTAATATGAAGGGTTTGAACAAACTGATTCCGGAGTTTAACTCTGTCACGTCATTTTGTTGGTTAGAACAACGTACTCATCCCTTGTTGTGCGAGGTTCCCAAATTCTCGAACAAGTCTATTCTCAGGACTGACTACTAAATACTCTTATTAAGAGCTGTTCTTATGGCCAAGTTTATAATGTTTTTTTTTATTAAATTTTTTTTTAAAATGAAAGTTATAAACCGCAAAGGGGCCATCTACAAATGACGTCACGCGATTTTAGCCGATATTTACACCCTCGCCCCCTCGTCACACTTCTTCACAAAAACGCAGACCCCCCCCC
>MUZC01004577.1:0-14023 GCA_002072015.1 Radix auricularia | reverse complement strand
TCTCCAATATAACTTCACAAAGCTGTGGACCTCCCCACATTCCCTTTTGAAAACAATATTTTCTATTTAAAAATGATCATGTTTAAAATTACTTTATTGTCATTTCAGTATGTATTTTGTGTAAGGCAGCGATCTAATATCGTAACACGCGTGAATCCATGTTAAACGTCAAGAAATAAATAGTTAGAAATCGAATAATTAAGTGGAACTTTAACTTAAAGTAGCTAGTTTTGTCGTGAACTCACAATTCTTAAACGCCCCTCCCCCCTCGTCACACATCGTCACAAATGTGGGAATTTTCCGTCCATCTAGGTGCGTGAATATATTTATGGACAGCCCCAAATATCATTGTTCTTGAAGCAACTAATGACATTATTGACGTAGCGAACAGAATCTTGTTTTTATCTTGACGGTGGGTGCATGACAGTGCAGCCCAGGATATCACCGATTTCATCTGAGCAATTTTCCAAGCTTCTGCCCATTAGTGTCAGATTGTCAGTCAGTTTTAGGTACATTTTTAGCGCATTTTCGAGATGTCGAAATCGCTATTGCCCCCGTTTTGTCCGTCTGTCTGTCATCACCATGATCACAGGATCCATAAGTCCTAGACCCATGATGTATATATGTTTTTTGTATGTCCTGACCTGCCATTGGTGCATCAACACTCAGTTACTCGATCCGTTAAAAAACCCCGTTAAAACTACAAAAAAACTTTGCGAATCGAGAGTTAACACTGGCACAAGGAACGGGCGCCATTGCCGGAAGTCGAATACATAGTTTTTCAAGCATTCAAGAGTGGTGTGAAATCGTGCAAAAGAATTAATTAGTGTTTTTTTTAGTTGACGTCATTAAAATATGTGTAAAAGTTTAGAGAGTTTTACTTCATCATTTGTGGTGACTTGTAGTTGGATTAAAGAGAAAATATTTTTTTTTTTAATGTAAAGAAATGACTTTTAAATTAAAAAAAATGTCAGGTATATTCATTACACAAGAAAATTCATAAAAATATGTCTAAAATCTAAACACAATTACTGATAACTACATAATTCTGATATCTAACATAAGTACTGATACATATACGAAAATGCGCTAACACGTCCTGAATTCCAATAGGTACCAGGCTTAACATGATTTTTTAAAGTATGGGACAAATAGAAACGGTGCTATCAGGTTATAGAAATGACTGTTAAATCTTGATATATAATAATTGTTTGCCATTGTCTACAATTTTTCTAGCATTTAATTCCTTTTGGTAACTATTTCTATGGGGAAAAAATAATATAAATTAATTATTTTAAATATCGCGAACAACAAAAAAGAAATAACAGCACGTGATCATTTTTATTATTTAAATTGAATAATAAGAGCTAATAACGAAACGTTCTTGTTTTACGACGATGTCCTCACAATCAAAACCTATGCGATGTACTAAACACATGAATGTTCTGATTTTAGATTGCTCTTTCACGTTTAATCTTTCTGGTTGTCTTCTTTTTTGTGCAGCCAAACAAATGAATTCTCAACCATCACACATCCGTACTATTTCAACTAATAAGTACTTCAAGACTGCGCTTCAGAAGCATCTTTTCATTATTTATTTTCAAGACTAATGAAACAACATTTCTTTTTAATGATTAACCTAGCTTATGTATAAAGCATTGTCATTTATGTGGTTATTACGATATGAATGTTTATTTAATTATTATATGTATTTTATTATCTCCATGTAAAGCGCTGTGTGCCTGAATGTTGACTGGAATACAGCGATATATAAATTATATATTTTGACATGCAAAGCTGTTTTAAATGGCGTAAGTACCAAACAGCTAAGGGCCGGACATTATTTTAATTGTTGCGTCAGTAGTCGTCTATCCATCACAAAGCCCGTTTTTTCAAATGCCATAGCAAGTTGGTGAATGGCTGCCGGAAAAATGTAAACTGCATCGTTAAACATAATTGAAGGTAAATTAATAATAATATTTATTAAGGAAAGTAAAGGGGGACCACTGGTGCGTCCTTGTAACATACTTCCTTTTCTTTAGGACCCAATAAAACAAAAACAAGACAAACGTGAAGTTCTCGGTAGAGCCAGGTTCTTTTCTTACTTCCTCTCAAATTCGTTGAATAGTGTTAGAGAGTTTAAAGAAAGAAACTTAATTGTTGTTTTTTTTTTAATTTGTGTGTGTTGAGGCGATTATGTTGATGTTTGAAACATCATTTTTCATTAAATGATTTACGTATAAAAGTGATATTGAGATTACAAGTTGGCGGGCAAGGTTAACGTATATAGATATTTTACTGATTGCGTTATATCTCGATATAATGTGGTTTATAATTTTTTAAGATTTTATTATTTCAACTGATAATATTTGTTTACCTGTAGTTGCTTCTGTCACAGATAGACAATTATACTTCAAAATGGATTTAATTATAGTTTTATAGTGTTAATTTGTCACGCTAAACGGTTTAAAATAACAATTATTTTTCAATCTATTGTCTTGATGTTCTGCCTTCTCTTCATCATTGAATCATAATCGTTGGGCTATTTCGTATTTTAAAATGTACATATCGTAATTTAGTTCCTAAGTTCTAAAACCATTTATATCAATCACGAATTACATCACGAATTGTTTATGCTTGTATGTTTGATTACATTCCAGCGTCAATATGCTGCAAAGGTTTTTTGTCATTGCGCCTCTGATCCTTTATAAATCATACATGTGTAAGTAATCCTGTAATGCGGTGTCAATAATATATGTTTAAGTCGAATTCTGTATAAATCATAAATGTGTAAGTAATCATGTATCAACCATATATATGTAAGTAATCATGTATCAACCATACATATGTAAGTAATCCTTTACAGCATCATTATATTCAATGTAATGTATTAGCCAATTGATAGTATGGGCACATCGCTCATATAAGGATCATGATTATTTCATAGATTTACTACTATTACAATTTTTCTCCAAAGGTCAGTTCCCGTGTGACGCTGTTTTGGAAGGAGCACCTACCACACTGGTGTGTACCGGGCAACACAATGTCACGGAGCTCAGATGGGAGCTGGGAGACGAGCTGTTGAGCTCCTGCAACGCAAGCCTCTGTATATCTCCCCTTAACTCTTCATTCCCTGGCTCAGCCACAACATTCAGTGACGGAAGATGGGGCAGCACCTTGACGATTCTTTCATACAACAGGCGCTACAGAAATATAACAGTCAGTTCAAATTCTACGTGTGATCTTCAATGTGTGCCGGAGGTGTACTACGGTGAGTACAAGTCTCTGACTGAAGTTTACGTTCGTGAGATTAATTACATGTCAAGGTTTAGAAAACTTGGCAACATCTTGAAGTTTCCGTTTAGAGTTGTTCTTTTTTAGTAATAATAATAAAAATGAGATGAAATCGATAATTTATGTAGCGCTGTATCCCAACTAGGAGCCGGGCTCACAGCGCTTTACATGGCGCTTAAAACATATATAATTTAACTTTCATATTATAATAACCACATAATTGACAGTACGTTACACATTTTAACTAATAATATTGACTCAATGAATTAGTAAAACTCTATTTGATGAATGGAGCTCTTTAATGTCTCAATGAATCCGTAAAACTCTATTTGATGAATGGAGCTCTTTAATGTCTCAATGAATCCGTAAAACTCTATTTGATGAATGTAACTGTTTAATGTCTCAATGAATCTGTAAAACTCTATTTGATGAATGGAGCTCTTTAATGTCTCAATGAAACAGTAAAACTCTATTTGATGAATGTAGCTGTTTGATGACTCAGTGAATCAGTAAAACTCTATTTGATGAATGTAACTGTTTGATGATGATAAATGATAGTTCAAGAGACGTAGCTGAGGTTCAACAAATTAATTCTCTTGTTTTAACCTATGATTAGAGATTTTTAAAAATATTTTTTTCAACCACGAAAGAATTAAATGTTATAACACAGTTTTTAACTTTCAACATTTATTCTTTGAATGCAGTAAATTATTTAGTTTAGATCTAGATCTGCATGTTATTTTTTTTTTTTTTAATCACTGTAGACAACATGTTTACAAGGTTTTTCTCTGATCATTGTTTTAAGCTCGGAATGGAACAGCCCATTGTTTCTCATCTGATCTCACTTCCAACTCGGATTCCTTTAATCTGTCTTGTCACGTGCAGCCTGTCTTCCCTGAAGCAATTTGTAACTTTATAATGTACAGTGTGAGTACATAACTTAAACGTGTAGCTCCATGAATGTTGCGGTTCCGCTTTATGCGAGTGTTAAGTAACAAGTCCCTCATTACCAAATTTTAAAATAATATTTTTTTAACAATGGAAGCATAATATACAACATTTGTTAAAAACAAGAACTTTTTTGGTGAGTTTTCGATGACGTTCTTAATACAAATTTAAATAATTTCTTTTTTTTTCGGATGGTTCATTGGTTGCTTTTTTTTTAAAGCCAGACTCTGATGGCGTGTTTCCCTTTTATATGGACACACACACACACAAAAAAAAAACAAATGCTGAGTTCACATACACAATTTCCCATACAGAAAGACATTCGTAAGTCCCAATACTTCAGAACGTAAGAATTTCTCAATTGCAGAGCTCAAAAACCCATATGGCATAAATAATAAAAACTGGCTAAAATGGCACTAGCCGAAGTCACAAAACAAAGCTCATACCTAAGACACTAGCCAAAGTCACAAAACAAAGCTCATATCTAAGACATTAGCCAAAGTCACAAAACAAAGATCATACCTAAGACACTAGCCAAAGTCACAAAACAAAGATCATACCCAAGACACTAGCCAAAGTCACAAAACAAAGATCATACCTAAGACACTAGCCAAAGTCACAAAACAAAGCTCATACCTAACACACTAGCCAAAGTCACAAAACAAAGATCATACCTAAGACACTAGCCAAAGTCACAAAACAAAGATCATACCCAAGACACTAGCAAAAGTCACAAAACAAAGATCATACCTAAGACACTAGCCAAAGTCACAAAACAAAGATCATACCTAAGACTCTAGCCAAAGTCACAAAACAAAGATCATACCTAAGACACTAGCCAAAGTCACAAAACAAAGATCATACCTAAGACACTAGCCAAAGTCACAAAACAAAGCTCATACCTAAGGCACTAGCCAAAGTCACAAAACAAAGATCATACCTAAGACACTACCCAAAGTCACAAAACAAAGATCATACCTAAGACACTAGCCAAAGTCACAAAACAAAGATCATACCTAAGTTACTAGCCAAATTCACAAAACAAAGATTATACCTAATACACACACCGTGAAAATACCCTAAACAACTAAAAAGTTACAAATGAGGGAAAAGATGAAGCTATTGAAAAAATGCTGATAGAGATAATATAAAGAATGACTTTTAATATATTCGTTTATATTCTACGCCCACCCCCCGCCCCCACCCCGAGTTTGAAATGTAAATGAAAAATATTTTAATTATAGCCTCACGGTGACATGAACCAGCCTGCTGGTCTCATCAACTACACACACACAGAGAAGAGTTCGGATTCTTGTTACAACACGACATGTACCTTACAACTTCCGGTGGCTGAACTCACTGAAGGCACTTGGAGGTTCGAAGTCAAAATATACCCAAATGTAGCTGGGAATCTTATATACGGTTTGCAAGAGATTAAAAAAGAGTTAACATTTCGTAAGTCGTTTTCAGTGTTTGCCGTGTCTTATTTATTTACATATTTTTTATTGTCTTGTTTATTAGGTCCTACTTTTAGTTTCTCCCAGTTTGTTTCGTGTGTTATTGTTATGTTGTTGTTTGTTTTTTTTGAAAATTTTGATCGGATGTTATATATACAATATCAATAAGTTAGTAGTAAAAAGCAAACAAAATTCTTAACTTGAATGCTCGCTATAAAAACTATTCGTTAAACCATATAACAATTTTAAGTTATTGAAAAACTATAAAAAGTGCATTTATTTACATGCAATCGATTGTATAAATATAATTTGTATTGTTTTAATTCATAAACCAGGTTAGCATTTATTAAAATACTAATATATAGGTTATACACATGCCTTATTAACGCGATTTTTCCCTCTTTATAAACTTTTCAATTCACATGCTGTTTTTTTTAAATAATTTTTAAAAAATTATTATTATCTTTTGTTTACCTTACCTCATATTGTACATTAAAAATTATTTTACTTTTAAATTTAGTGATCCCTCAGACTCAAATTTCTAATAGCATAAAATAGGTTTATGAAATAATACAAAGTTGATACTATAAACAAAAATATGCCTTGTGAAAATAGTTGCAATATCAATTTAAACTCTCAACTTTTTTCACCCTCCGCCAAAGTTATCTTTAAGTAGCCATGTCAATTTTTTTACATTCGTTTAGGTTTTCCACGCGTGGCATTAAGCTCCGATTGTTTCCCACCTAATCTTCCCAACGGGTACATCCTGCTGGGAACCACTGTAACCTGTACATGTCGGCTGGTGGACAGAGGTCATCCACCTGGTCACGCCCAGTGGTACAGTGCCAATGGAACACAAGTGGGTCGGCCAAACAGTAATGAGAACGCCATTGTTCAACTGTCTTCCTCGGTTGATGCTAGCGGTAGGTAAATGTAAAACCGAACAGTACAGAGAAGGCCCGGGTGCCATTCGCTGCCTCAGTTAATGTTAGCGGTGGAATACTGTCTGCATNNNATATATATATATTTATATATATATTATATCAATGTAAATAAATGAACATAAGTATTTAAAATTTAATTTTTATTATGTATTAAATGTACGATGTTGTAAATTGATCGTTGGCGTTTACAGACATCTTTGGCTGGCAAACATTTCATTTAAAATAGGATTACGAAAGACAATTTATGATAATGATGCCTATCAGTGGCGAAGCTATGAGATAGGGAAGAAAAAATGTGAAAGTCCCCGCGGACCCCCACTTGAGGGGCCCCCAAATTAGTGTCAGAATATTTTAAAAAATAAATATTACACTACCACCACCTATGTGGCGCCCCCAAAGGGGTTAAGTCTACCGGGCCTCCAAACGCCACTGAGCGCTACAATCTACAACACGTTTTCTCGTGCATGATTATTTCAGACGTAAAGTACAGAACTGATGAGTCTCAACACTACCGATGTTTCGCCTTGTCGTCACTCGTTGGTGGGAGGGACTCAGTGAACTTCACTTTCAAGTTTTCAAGTAAGTCGACATGCAAGTTCATGGCAACGTTTTTTAGAAATATCTTACCTCTTAACCAAAGTGAGGGATACAAAATATAACTATTTCAGAACTAGATAATTTCATCGAGTGATTTATTTTTAAAATATCACTATTAAACGTAATCTTTCTCTGAGGCAAAAATATTTTATTTAAGTTAAACAATATAACAATGATCCAGGCTCGACAACACAAAATAATCCTAGCAAAATATTAATGAGCTTTAACTCAACGTTTGCCAGTTATGTAGAGTATAGAGGCTTTCGAATGATTCTGTCAACCCAGTGGCGTAGCAAGAGCTTTCGGGGGCGGCTATACATTGCGTATAACTCTAAAGGACGTTCGGATTTTTCTGCTCAACTTGAGAGAAGCTTTTCATATATTTTAAATTGATTCATTTGTCAATTTTTCATTTACATTTATTTTTTTTCGCTGCCAAATAAAAAGAAATATTTAGCTTGGGGACGATGATAGATAAAGGAACAATATAAAGTTGTTATATAGTGGGATAGACATAAGAAACGAAATTTTTAGAAATTATTATCTCTGAATACGTAGAATTCGACCACGTGAAAAAATAATAGAATTTAACTGGGGCATCTCGTGACTACATAAGAAAAAAATGTAGATCTAATAACTTTTCAAGTGTGGCCTTTGAAAATTGTTATTTAAAATTAAAAATTAGGCTTACTATTATGTTTAACCCCATGAGGTATAAGTACAACATTTCAATTGTCATATAATAGTTGGACTTATATCGCTCCGCGGATGTTTTAAAAAAAAAGTCAGGGTTCCCTAAGGTCTTGTACTGTACACCCACTTGTGGTATGGCTTCGAACATGTTTTTACCGACTAATTTCTCCGTGGTATGAATTAATGTAGAAATATGAATCACTGAGTACATTCGGCACTTCAATGTTTTCACTAGTAGCGGAATCATTTTGTGTGTGTGGCATTTTGACTATTTTCAATCATTTTATTTAATCTGACTATATTTTTCAATAATGTTATTTTACATTTGTGATAGATCTATGGGGCCGTCCATAAATGACGTCACGCACCTAGGGGGGGAGGAGGGTCTCACTTTTGTGACGATGCATGACGTGGGGGAGGGAGGGGGGTTGAAGAAATGTGACGTCACATCGAAACGGTAACTTTAAATAAAACTTCCACTGAAATATTTGGTCTCTTAATTTATTTAATTTTTTTTTATTCAGTGCTTCTCAAAGTGCCGGTCGATAGGCCATCAGACGCCGGTTGGCGTAAGTTATCAAGCCATGGAAATTAAATATAATTATAATTCTTAAGTTTGAGAACCCACAAGAGAACATACGGAATTGTTACCCTACGTCATTTGATGTTGATATCAAAGCGTTTGGTTCAATCGCGGCAGGAGTCTGCGAACTTTTTTTTTAGTTGGTTATTTCCCCCCCCCCCCCAGCCGGAAACTGCATATGGTGAGTTTTAAAAACAGGACAAGTGCCTTAAAAAGATCTGAATAGGATTATATGTATGTATAAGTCAAAACGGCACGGAATATCCATTTGGTGGTGGGTGGGGGCGGGGAATCTATTTGATACAATAATAAAAGTTTTAAGTTTGATATAGTTTTTCGATTGGTTTTTGGTCAAACGCCTCTGGCCATTCTAAAAATAATGATAATGTTTCCATTTAAAATTAGTCAAAAGTATTCATTAACGTTATTAAATGCATCAAATTCTTGACATCGCAATTCGAGAGCAGCACAAAACAACTTTCTTCTGAACTCAGTTTTTAAGGCATTAATTTTAAATATGACAGAAAGGATACTTGATACAGTCAGATTAGAATTATTGTCACTGGTGTCAATATAAATGAAAGTAGGGTGGATTTCGGTGTCTTCGTATAGTACGTAAATAAGAAATCTACATAGATGACAAATTTAACAAATGCCTACAATGATTCAGCATTACCACCAAGAGTTCCCTTTTTACCCCAAATGGAATAATTTATTGATGTTTACCGACTCCTTTGTTAAACAGACCGATAGTGGTAGCCAATTATTTTTCATTAGTTTATATTTTCCACAAGAGAATGCAACAATTTAAACACGCCTCGTCCATTGGTGACATTATATTTACAACTGTTGTTTGACGTACGTGAAATCCTGAAGAAAAAAGAATTGAAAAAAAAAACAAAAGAAAAAAAAAAAAACAAACAAACTTGTGAGCTTCGTAGTAAAAAGTTATGAAAATATTGGATATTTTAATAATGTCATAGTATTTTTTCAGTCCTCAACTTGCAAGAATAACTGTATTTTGCGACGCATAAGACGACACCTTACTTTCCTGCACAAATGTGGGGTTCGTACAGAAGTCGCCATTTTTTCTCTTCCAGCGCATACCTAATAATTTTTAGAAAACATGAGATGTGATAATTTTAGATCAAATGCCTTTGATGTTCATATACTTAGCAGGGAAACTGTCTTTAGAAGATAGAAATCGATGTGAGGAATTGTCTTGTATCTATTTATTCTAGGTCTATAACAATGCAATGATCCTTGTAATATCAATAGTCACATTCGCGAGCTTAATCGCGAAGGTTAATCACATCAAATGTTTTCTGACATTACCGCTGCATTGTTCGTTAGCTGTCTTGCTATGCCTTGGCAACTAAACATTTTTTTTTTTAATTTAATATTTAAAATAAGCCAAATTCATACTTAATCTTGTAGGACTTTAAGCTGTTTAGGGGTCAATTTCGCTATCAAATCAGTATACAAAGAAAATCATGTTAAAAAGGGAAAAGAATGCAATGGTACCTTGTGAAATGGAAAAATTCTTGCCGGTCGTCTGATACGAAAATGTTTGAGAATCACTGGCATACAATTTATTTAATGTCTTTTACATATCTTCACGCGTGTTGCAATAATACAATGTAGACCTACACAAAATAAATACTTAAAATAAAAAAATGTAATTTGAAACATACTTATTTTTAAATAGAAAATAATGTGTGTGTTTTTTTATTGTTTTTTTAAGGTGGGGGGTCAAAGTTTTTTGACGTACTTTTGGAGGGGGGGGTCTACGATTTTGTGACGACGCGTGACGTAGGGGGGGAGGGGTAAAAATCGGCCAAAATCGCGTGACGTCATTTATGGACGGCCCCTATGTGCTGTTTATGTTATTTTTCAATAGTTATAAATTTACGTTGCATAAATACACTTCTATACTAATCTAGCTGTTTTGCATGCACCTCTCCTCAGGTAGTCCACACCTTCACGGACAGATGCCCTCATCTTTCACTCCCTCGCCAGATGGCCACGTGTACATTGTGGTACCCGTATGGGGCTTTCCTCCGCCTGACAACTTCCGGCTGACAATTACACGTAACGGTTCCGTGTTTGAAGTCTGGCGCGAGACGTACGCCGTGGCATACACCAAGATAACCGACTGGACTGGGGAGGTTACTCTCGCTATCAAGGACGTGCAAGCAGACGACGACCCTTCGGTTCACACTCTCCGTATAGGCAACACAGTTGGGACCGATCTAACTTTGAACTTCACATTAACGGAAGGTAGTCTTTGAATCACCCGCTCTTTGCATTTAAACATGTCATCCATATTGAGGTTCAAATAGATTTGATGCGTGCGCTTTTCTTTCGCTACAAACGAGACCCCTCTTGTGTGTACTACTGCGTCCTCCCATTCATGATATGTTTTGTGTGTCCACAAATTTAATTATGTGTGGTCCCAAGATTTAGTACCACATATTCTACTTGTCCCAACATTTCATAATACACATCCTACTTGTCACAACATTTCATAATACATATTCTACTTGTTTTCAATTATAGACGTTATAGTAGTTTCTTATATTGAAAGAAAAAAACAACCAAAACTAAAATTCCGCAATAAGATGTACATACAATGATAAGTATATACATGATAAATGTCATGCAAACAGGATATGTAATAGCCTGATAAGACGTCACTAAAAAACCCACCTCTGGTTAGGTTCTTACATATCCTGTCTGCATCACATACATTTACTTTTCTATAAGCCTAATTGCAGTCTCACCCATATTTTTTCATTTCATAAAATGATAGAAACACAATTATTATTAAATTTTAAAAATAAATTGTTATTTCTAGATTATGATACAAAAAGCAAAAATTTATCTAAATTTTCTTACTGGTTAGTCCGAAAATCTAACGTTGTACTTGCACAGTTGATGATAAGCGGAAGGCCGAAGACATAGAAAACAAGGCGTCATTGGAAACGGGGCTTCCTACCGCCCTTGGCGTTGTTTCAGGAGTTACCTCCCTTATCATTGTCACAATGGCCGCTGTTGTTTACTATCTTCTCTGGACGATCCACCGACAACGTCGTGCAGGTCTTGGCGCCAAATCTCAGCCCATCTACACGAGCACGGAACTTGAACAGAAGGAGGACAGACAGTACGAACCGTTAAAACTAGGGGCCGGTTATTTAACAGGTGATACACTTGGCTTCCTCATACGCCTCCATTCTATAAGACACATTCCTACACCTCCTTCTCTCCATTAAACGTCTCTACTTCTCGTCCTACTCTTTAAAAGTCTCATTTGATCCTTTCCCCTCTCGTTAACTAATATCCCTTTCGTTAGCCTCTCTTACTCTCATCTTACTTCACGAAGTCTGCCTAACTCACTGTCGTCTGCAACACTCACTATTTCTACCTTCACCATTCAAGAGTACGTTAATTAATCTCATGTGAAAAGAGAGAGAATCAAGCAAACAAAGAATGTAATTATTTAATGTTGGGAGACTATATTTTCAAATAAAGTTATGTATTGTAAAAATAACTTTGAAAATTTTAATACACTTTCGGAATACGTTATATATTTCAACTTTTTCATAAGTTAAAATTTTCCCTAAATTTGAACATTTCATTTTTTTTTTTACATATTCATTGATAAAAATATTTATTGATTGATTTAAAACTATAAATTGTTTTTAAACTTACAATTGATTTGAAACTTATCATTGATTTGAAAGCAATGGTGGCTCTTAAATCCATGAAAGATTTGAAACTTTTCATTGTTTTGAAACTTACCATTGACTTGAAATTTACCATTGGTTTGAAACTTACCATTGGTTTGAAACTTACCATTGATTTGAAACTTACCATTGGTTTGAAATTTGCCATTGGTTTGAAACTTACCATTGGTTTGAAACTTACCATTGGTTTGAAATTTGCCATTGGTTTGAAACTTACCATTGGTTTGAAACTTAACATTGGTTTGAAACTTACCATTGGTTTGAAATTTGCCATTGGTTTGAAACTTACCATTGGTTTGAAACTTACCATTGGTTTGAAACTTACCATTGATTGGTTTGAAACTTACCATTGGTTTGAAACTTACCATTGGTTTGAAACTTACCATTGGTTTGAAACTTACCATTGGTTTGAAACTTGCCATTGATTTCAAACTTACCATTGATTTCAAACTTAACAACCCCAGATATGTCGTCCAACGATGAAGTCATAAACCTTGACCATGTAACCGACCACGGACCCGGGACTGGACGCCCCACCAACATTTCAAGTAAAACAGTTCTATTAGAGCAAAGAGCGAGCACGTCAAGCAACGTCTACACACAGGACGTCTACACACAGGACGTATACACACAGGACGTATATACACAGGACGTCTACACACAGGACGTATATACACAGGACGGCGGTGAATGTATGCAAGAAATCTACGCAAACCTGCGTGGCTCAACGAATGATGAGACAGATGATATGGCAGATGACACCACAGGTGACATGACGGGGGATGTGACAGATGACATGACAGATTATGTGACAAGTAATATGACGGGTGATGTGACAGGTAATATGACGGGTGATGTGACAGATGACATGACAGATTATGTGACAGGTAATATGACAGGTGATGTGATAGGTGACATGACGGGGAATGTGACAGCCGATCCGGCAAATGATACGACGGATGAGATGACAATGAATGAAAAAGATGACGAGGCAGATGATGTCTATCAAAATTAAAATAAGCACAAGCAGAGGTTTTTAAAATATTCTGCTACATATCTATGATAAAACTACATTTTCAGAATCGTCTTTTAACAACAAAACGTGACGCTTGATGGACCTTTTGGATCGCACTATGGAAATGCCAACAACTGTTTTAAACGTTTATCAACTTCGTTATCGGTAGACACAAAAAATTCTTACAAATTTTCTTTTCTATCGTACACACCAATCTGTTTCTCGCCAATATAAATTCCATTCAATGTACAGATTAAGTCGTCTTTATTGATGAAGGACACTCCTAGAAATTGTATTGCTTACGGTTATCACATTATCAGACACCGTCACTTATCGTCAAGAACGAAAATTGGTATCCCTCATGTTTAAATCTCAATAAATTATAATAGTTGAGTTTTAAAACGTTTCAGATAAATCCCTTACTCCCACTCACAAGAAGACAAGTAACTCTACGAGTGAAAAAAAAAATGTGTGCGCACAATTTTTAAGCAATTACAATTTTTCTATATAGCGAAACAATCACTTTATTCTAAACAGTTAAATTGTCATCATGTGTTCAATTTAGTTTTACTAATAGATCTACACAGGACCAATGAGTAATTTTTTAAAATATATTTCTGGTAAAGTCAGCTGATGTATATTTATATTTTTAAAGGAAATTCCCGATCAACATCTGTCTATTAGTACATGACAATATGACAGAATCTATATAATAATGCGCCTAAGCGCGTCCGTCAGTCAGAAGC
>MUZC01004576.1:353968-392094 GCA_002072015.1 Radix auricularia | reverse complement strand
GACATAGAGATATACATAAAGACATATAGAGAGATAGACATACATACATAAAGAGAGATAGATATACATACATATAGCGAGATAGACATACAGACATAGAGAGAGATAGACATACACACATATAGAGAGATAGACATACATACATAGAGAGAGATAGACATACACACATAGAGATATACATAAAGACATATAGAGAGATAGACATACAAACAGAGAGAGATAGACATACAAACATATAGAGAGATAGACATACAAACATAGAGAGAGATAGACATACACACATATAGAGAGATAGACATACAGACATAGAGAGAGATAGACCTACATACATATAGAGAGATAGACATATAGACATAGAGAGAGATAGACATACACACATTTAGAGAGATAGACATACAGACATAGAGAGAGATAGACATGCAAACATAGATATATACATAAAGACATTTTGAGAGATAGACATACAGACATAGAGAGAGATAGACATACACACATATAGAGAGATAGACATACAGACATAGACAGAGATAGATATACACACATATAGAGAGGTAGACATACAGACATAGAGAGGCATAGACATACACACATATAGATAGATAGACATACAGACATAGAGAGAGATAGACATACACACATATAGAGAGATAGACATACAGACATAGAGAGAGATATACATACACATATAGAGAGATAGACATACAGACATAGAGAGAGATAGACATAAAGACATAGAGATATACATAAAGACATATAGAGAGATAGACATACAGACATAGAGAGTGATAGACATACACACATATAGAGAGATAGACATACACACATATAGAGAGATAGACATGCAGACATAGAGAGAGATAGACATGCAGACATAGAGAGAGATAGACATACACACATAGAGAGAGATAGACATGCAGACATAGAGATATACATAAAGACATATAGAGAGATAGACATACAAACAGAGATAGACATACACACATATAGAGAGATAGATATACAGACATAAAGAGAGATAGATATACATACATATAGAGAGATAGACATACAGACATAGAGAGAGATAGACATACACACATATAGAGAGATAGACATACAGACATAAAGAGAGATAGATATACATACATATAGAGAGATAGACATACAGACATAGAGAGAGATAGACATACACACATATAGAGAGATAGACATACAGACATAGAGAGAGATAGACATACACACATATAGAGAGATAGACCTNACATGCAGACATAGAGATATACATAAAGACATATAGATAGATAGACATAGAGACATAGAGAGAGATAGACATACACACATATAGAGAGATAGACATACAGACATAGACAGAGATAGATATACACACATATAGAGAGTTAGACATACAGACATAGAGAGGGATAGACATACACACATATAGATAGATAGACATAGAGACATAGAGAGAGATAGACTTACACACATATAGAGAGATAGACATACAGACATAGAGAGAGATATACATACACACATATAGAGAGATAGACATACAGACATTGAGAGATAGACATACACACATATAGAGAGATAGACATACAGACATAGAGAGCGATAGACATACACACATATAGAAAGATAGACATACAGACATAGAGAGAGATAGACATGCAGACATAGAGATATACATAAAGACATATAGAGAGATAGACATACAGACATAGAGAGTGATAGACATACACACATTTAGAGAGATAGACATACAGACATAGAGAGAGATAGACATACACACATATAGAGAGATAGAAATGCAGACATAGAGAGAGATAGACATACACACATATAGAGAGATAGACATACAGACATAGAGAGAGATAGACATACACACATATAGAGAGATAGACATACAGACATAAAGAGAGATAGATATACATACATATAGAGAGATAGAAATACAGACATAGAGAGAGATAGACATACACACATATAGAGAGATAGACATACAGACATAGAGAGAGATAGACATGCAGACATAGAGATATACATAAAGACATTTAGAGAGATAGACATACAGACATTGAGAGAGATAGACATACAGACATAGAGAGAGATAGACATACAGACATATAGAGAGATAGACATACAGACATAGAGAGAGATAGACATACACACATATAGAGAGATAGACATACAGACATAGAGAGGGATAGACATACACACATATAGATAGATAGACATACACACATATAGAGAGATAGACATACAGACATAGAGAGAGATAGACATACACACATATAGAGAAATAGACATACAGACATAGAGAGAGATAGACATACACACATATAGAGAGATAGACATACAGACATAGAGAGAGATAAGCATACAAACATATAGAGAGATAGACATACAGACATAGAGAGAGATAGACATACACACATAGAGATATACATAAAGACATATAGAGAGATAGACATACAGACATAGAGAGAGATAGACATACACACATAGAGAGAGATAGACATGCAGACATAGAGATATACATAAAGACATAAAGGGAGAAAGGTAGAGAGAATTGAGATCTAAATAGTTTTTTTTTATAAATATAGCGTCTCTCACATCAAGGAAGTGTTGCTTTATGTATTGTTATTCTGACACCATAATACACTTTTAAAAATTCCAATATTCTACCTAAAAATTGGATACGCGTAAGACTCAATAATCTTTTGTACAGAAGGAGCGTCTATAAGGCACAAGATCAGAAGATAAAGTGTATCAAAGTTGAAATATTTAGAAGACTTTTAAGTACTGGCAAATCTTGTTAACTGTCCAAATATATTCAGCTTTAAGCTTTATGCCCCACTGATTGTCAGTCGTATGAAAATCCTGTCAATTAAGACAGTAATTAAAAAAGTGTTCCCATGAAAGAATTTAGCTCTACAGTCAGTCCCTCCTCACACACCCGCCGGGGGCAGCATAACTATGTCCCTATTCCTCTTTGTGTGTCAGCAGGTCATATGAGGTACTTTACACAGAGTAAATTTGTTACTTGGGTGGAGAGAACAGAGAGAGTGTCTCTGATGAAATCGGTAAAGTTGTCACTTTAAATTCACTAGAATTAAGACACACATACAGAAAGAGAAGGCGTTGAAGGAAGTGCAATGGAAAAAAAATGAAAATCCTAATTTAAAATGTATCAGATATAGACAGGTAAGACAACATAGTTAACAAGAAAAATAAACTAATGTAACATGTATAAGTGAGAGAAATAAATATTGAAGACATCTAGAATACACTAGATCTCCAAGGAAATAGTAGATTAGTAAAGAAATTAACAATGACTGATATACTTTCAATGTTATTGTTTGAATAGTAAGCTATTTTAATTAAATTGTATTGTATGTTATAGTTCTTATAAAATTCACAAGGTTGTTTTATATACGTAAGTTTTTAAAAGCTCATGAAATCTAATATTTTCAATTTCAATAGGACCATTTAAAAAAAAAAAGAAATTATAAAATATACCTGGCCTATAATAGCTGGAATTATTAAATCTATAGAAATAACAGAAAACTAACATATAAATAGTGTTAATAACTCATCAACAAATCTTTGGGGCAGGGCGGGGCTGAAATTGTTGAACAAATCTATTCCGAAATTTATTAGAAATTAGAAACTTTTACCAAATTGAGTTGAAAGACTGATATATAACTCACAAAATAGTTCTGTCTTCTCAGTGGTTCCCTTCCGACCAAACACGATTGTATCATCATTGTGATTGTATTGTAATAGTATTTGTATCATCTTTATGTGTGTAGCGTCATTGTGATTATATCATCGCTGTTTTCGTTTTCTCATTTTGTTTAAATCGTCATTGTGCTTGTATTATCATAGTTTTTCTATCGCCATTGTGTTTGTAAAATTTGTGTGTTTGTTTAACTGTGGCAACATTCAGATCAATGAAATAGACATAAAGGCGTTTATTTAAAAGAGCAAAATTCATTTATTAATAAATAAAGTCCAGGCTATCTATATTATGTAGGATGTTTCAAATTTTCATGTTCCTCTCTCTCAACATCTCTATCTCTGCCTTTCTCTCTCTCTACCGATCTCTCTAACTCTCTCTCTCTCCCTCTACACCTTTCTATGTAGCCCTCTCTACCTCTCTCTTTACCTCTCTCTCTATCTCTCTCTACCTTTCTCACTACCCCTAAATCTAACTATTTCTCTCTATCTCTTACTTTCTCTCTCTACCTCTCTACCTCTCTCTCTACCACTCAATCTAACTATTTGTCTCTATCTCTCACTTTCTCTCTCTCTCTCACTCTATCTACATCTCTCTCTATCTCTTTTAACGTCTCTCATTCTCTAAATCGCTTTCTCTCAAATGTCTTTGACCTTTCATTAAAAACTTCATCATCCCGATCAAGTAACTAAGTAGTCATTTGCCTTTGCTCTTCAGACCGTGAAAAAAATGTTATAATTTCTTAGGACGCATCGTGTTATTTTTTTCTGATGTTTGTGGTTTGTAGGTGGCTGGAAATTGTTGAAAAGTTGTGTTGGAAAGTGTAAGAGGCGCTTTGTTACTTTACGATATGGATGTTTGCTTATCGGATACAATGTTAACATGTTAGGTTCTATGCCATCAACGTGATAATTTAACTGAGGATTCTATAAAAAGACAGTGATTAAGATCAATTCATGTCATAACGGGTAGTTGCTTTTAGATGTTAATGGACCCAGCTGCAGGTATCCACAACATTTATCTCAGTTACCACAAAGATACTCGTTTTATAAAACTTTAACAACACGTTTCATAATTTAAGGGATTGGAAATGCATGTGGTATTTTTTCATGCTCTTTCTTTTGCCAGTTTCAATCTCGTCATATCTGCTTGTCAAGTATCAAACATCTTTTAAACAATAACTGTTAAAACAACATTTATACTAACGATTTAATTTATAGATTTAAAAAAATATTTAATTGTAACGTCATCATTAATCTAAATTATAACACTTATATATTTTATAAATACGATTTACAGAATTAATCATTTAGTTTTGTTTACTCACCACTTATATTTGCAGTACTAAACATGTATTTCTGTGTTTTCCCATTTAGTTTTCAGTACCTATCTTAAAGCTTTACAATACTCGCTTTTTAAAACATTTTTGAAAGTCAGACACACACGCAAAAGTTCTCTACAGTCTCGACACATTAAGATGTTTCCATAAAATTGATAGAGAACGTTTACTAGTTTGTCATATTTTATTCGTAGCCAATGTGAGATATTTTTAGGCAATAAAAAATTGCACTACTGTTTGTTTGCCTGCTGATGTAACCAGATTGTGTTCCCGGTCTAGACGCTGACTCAGACAGCAGTTCTCTACTAATTAGATGATTGATTACATTCCAGGCCAGTCAATTTGAAACATGCAGCATGATCTATTAGTTACCAGGTAGGTGTCTCTATTTAAACACCTTATATTGACTATATATCAAGAGCCGATGTGATGGCTTTATAAAAATTTTAGAAAGAGTAACCCGTATAGAAGGAACTTAACGATTTATTGACACTATATCTCTGATGATAGAGATGGATGTTAAGTGGCAAGCCACTCGATAAAATATATATCCTTAACATTAGAGAATATTTATCAATATATAATTTGTGTGCGTGTTAAAAATTTGGAGGTACGCGTATTTTAAATTAAATATATGCAATTTACAGTTGTTATACTTTAAAATGAATACTTTATTGAATATTTCCCTTTTCTTTTATGATTGATATGTAAATGTATTTTTTCAAAACATCCATTCAAAAAAAAAATCAATAACAGCATTTGTTTGATTTTTTAAAAAAATTAAGTAATTGTGAATTTAATATTTTTTAAAAATTGTTTTTAAATAAGGTAGTGAGTATCGCCTCGTCAGGACGACCCAATATGCGGCTGCATACGCGCTCGTCCACTTCCGGTTATTGCTATTCTTAGTAACATTGTTTATAAAATGATGTTTATAAAATTGAAGAGTTACAAGTATTCACTGCGCCTTTCATTGAACCTCCGATTCTATATGTGCATTCAAACAATCTCTAAAATCTATCACTAAACCTAACCCAAAACCCTAAAAAACTATCACTAAACCTAACCCAACCTTAAAAACTATCACTAAACCTAACCCAAACCCTAAAAGCTATCACTAAACCTAACCCAAACCCTAAAAACTATCACTAAACCTAACCCAAACCCTAATACTAATACTAATAACTATCACTTAACGTAACCCTAAAGTCTATCCCTAAACCTAACATCAAAACAAACCATTTAAAAATATAAAAAAAATCTTATTCATTATCAATTCATGTAGTATTGTTTGAAAAAAAAAAAATACGCATCAATAAGAAATCGAGCCCTGACCTACGATGTAGCGTACTATCATACTATCAATACGACCACACAGCCACAATCAACTTTGAAACTTTTAACCTTATTTAAAAAAATGTTACCAAGAATAGCAATAACCGGAAATGAACGAGCGCGTATGCAGCCGCATATTGGGTCGTCCTGACGAGGCTATACTCACTACCTTTAAATAAATAAAATTTCATTAAACAAGTTTTTTTATAAAGTAGTCTATATTTAGATCTATCTATACTTGTGCTTTCTGGTGCTGTAAAGCTGGAAAAAATTTTTTAATGCACGTCTTGTTTTCACTTGTTTACTTTTAGTGGCAATTAGTATTATTATTATTATTTTATTTAGACGTGCAGACATAAAAGAAAAATTGTGTCCAATGAGAATACAGTTAAATATTATAACGGAATGTCGGAATGTCGATGAACATTTTTATTTTTAAAGCTAAATGTAGACGACAAAGTAGGTGTTAACTTTCATAAACAATTCGTTATTTAGTGTTAAAATACATTGCTGATGTACCCATTTAGCATTCAGCACAAACATACACTCAGGTATCAGTTGAATAATAATGACTGCCAGAAAATTTTTCAAGTACAATAAATAATTGATTTTTTATTGTGTCAGTCAAACGAGAGCATACGCGAGAAAATTGCAAAGGACATGAAATGTGCTATCTTATCTTCTTATTTTATCTATACAGACGCTCCTTCTATTTCTATGCTGAAGATAATTGCGTCCACAGACCATGACGGCAAGTGATGCAGCGTTTACAAGACACGGTTATGTTTGACTTATTTCAAGAGAGACTCAATGGATGTAACATATATATTAAAAATTGTGTCGTTAATGCTACAGATGGGGCAGCCAATATGCATGAACAGTAAAATCGGTTTTTACTAAATGGTTGAGTGACGTCGCACCTCATCAAATTCATGTTTGGTGCTAAGCACATGTATTGAATATTGTTTTAAGTGACACCACCCGAAACACGACATCTGCTATTTGCTTATTTCAATTTCTTAACACATGTGCAAAGTTCTTCAGAGGATTGCATAATAGAATGAATGTTTGTGTCGATCACCAATAGAAATCTAGAGACAGAGATTTAATATTACTGGTGAAACTCAATGGTTGGCCAAAGAAAATGCTTAGAAACGTATTTGGAAAATTTGATTTTCCAAACTCATTGGTTTTATTTAATGTTACAAGAACTAGCATCATCAGATCGTTTCAAAACAAAAATCAGGGACACAGCTAAAACGATAAAAAATAAGTTTATCAATTTTGAAATGGTTGTTACTACAAAACTATATTTAAGAATATTCCAGCACACAGGATCGTTATCTAACTATTTACAAACCACCGGAATCGATTCACTGCAAGCATAACGTAATGTAGCTTGTACTGTCAAGTTGTTAAACAATAGTTCAAGAGATTTTGATGTTATTCGCGACTGTGTTAAACGATTTGTGTCCTGGGCTAGTAACAAGTTTGAGGAAAATAATGTTGAACTTACCATTGAGGACAATTTTGTAGAGAAATATTGACACTAACCAAAAGTGATGTCTGATGAGAGAAGAATGAAAGTTGGTTGCATTATAAACACCATCACAGTGAGTCCGAATAAATTGATTTATAACTTGAATTGCATTTTTTAAATTTTATTTCTAATCATAAAATACATATGCTTTTTATCGTACTTGTATTTCTTTTCTTTTTCTTTTTTTTAACTGTAAAATGACCTATGAATATAGCCTCGGCCCTCAGGTTAGGATGGAAAATGAACAAGGAAAATAAAAGTTATGAAGTTTTCCTTTTCTATTTACTTTATATAAATATGTTATGATATAGTATGTTTTAAGAATTTAATTAATTTTTTTTATAGTATGTATTTTACGTTTATTGATGAATGATTAGCCGAAACGTTTACTGTTGTGTTATTTAAAAAATCATGTTAAGCCTGGTCCCTTTTTGGACTCAGGACGTGTTAGCGCATTTTCGTATTATGTATCAGTACTTACGTTAGATATCAGCATTATGTTGTTATCAGTAATTGTGTTTAGATTTTAGACATATTTTTATGAATTTTTAGGAACTCTTGTGTGTTGGTGGTGGTAGGAACTCTTGTGTGTTGGCGGTGGTAGGAACTCTTGTGTGTTGGTGGTGGTAGGAATTCTTGTGTGTTGGAGGTGGTATGAACTCTTGTGATATACATCATGGGTCTAGGACTTTCATACTTCCAGGAGCTCTAATGTCACTACAAGAGGTCAGATCGAGTAACTTCGAGGTATTTTCGACTTCTCGAAAAAGCGCTAAAAATACGCTCAAATTTATTATTTTAATTTCACAATTTGTTTGTGTATATTTATTTTTAATTCCTTATGTGAGGTTTTTTTGAAAACAAATAGGTGGACCTCCTGACCTTTTCAATATATTGTCAAATTAAAAACACATCTAGATTTCATTCGAGATAATTATCCATAATTACGCAAGGCATTGATCAAGATCTCACCAGTTACACATTATCCTATGTTGAAATTGAAATCTCCTAGGAGATAGATTGCCTCGTCTTTGTGGATGCCGGCTATTGCCTGGTCTAACGCTCCATAGAACTGGTCCTTCTCTTCCGGAGTTGAATAGAGTGTTGGGGCATACACACTAAGAATGTTTGCTGGGCCCGCAGTTGTTCTGAGTCTTAGAGTGAGGATCCTCTCCGTGCCTGATGACGGTGGTTCAATGGATGGTAGAAGAGTGTTTTTAACAGCGAAACCCACACCATGCTGTCTAGGTTCGTCTTTCGGTCTGCCTTGCCAGAAGAAGGTGTAATTGGCCTCTTTGAGTGAACCGTTGTCTGGGAGCCTGGTCTCCTGAAGGCATGCTATGTCAATCTTTAGCCTTTTAAGTTCTCTATCGATTATTCCTGTCTTCCGTGTGTCGTTTATGGACTGCAGATCATCAGTGATGCCGGGACACATAGTCCTCACGTTCCAGCTAGCGATTCGAAGAGCTGGGGTCTTCTTTTTCTTTTTTGTATTTCTTGGTGCAGGGCTTAGTGGCCCACTTGTTGAGTGGTACTCTAATCTCCACGCACCCAGTGGAGAAGGCAGGCCATGACGGGATAGCACCTATTTGACTGGGGGCTGCCCAGTTTGAGGCGGGCGGTAGCTGTCCAGTGAGACATTGGTAGTCTCTCCCACCGTCGGAAGCAGCCCCTGGCGCCTAGCTCTACGTCAATTGAGCTTTGGCTTATAACCGGTAACTGCTGCTTCCCGTGTTTTGTCGACACCTTGCGGCGACGCTGGAGTGTCCTCTCCAGAGGTGATGCAAGCCTGGGCGGGTATTATGGAGAATTAGCTGCTGCCCATACAGCATATCCCCCCTCTCCACGTCAATGGTGTAACCAAGGGAACGACTTGCGTCGATGCAGCTTGGCTGCCATTGGCGTCGCAGGAGCTGCCGGTATGTACATAAGTCTTATGTATAGACCGCCTGTAGGTGCTCCAATTCCTGATTTTCTTTCAGGGTTTACTCCCTTAGCCTTTCCCGCAAGGCAGGTATAGCCGCAAGGCAGCGGAGGATTTGTATTCGGAGTTTCCTTCTCCTAGATGAACTACCAGCCAAGGTTTTAACGAGCATCATCTACCCGTAGGGGTGCCAGAACCGGGGTTTGAACCCGTGACCGATTTTTATTTTTATTTTAGAATTGTTTTTGTACCGCAGCGCACTAACACTTTGACCACCGCGCCCCCCANTTCACTCAAAGAGGCCAATTACACCTTCTTCTGGCAAGGCAGACCGAAAGACGAACCTAGACAGCATGGTGTGGGTTTCGCTGTTAAAAACACTCTTCTACCATCCATTGAACCACCGTCATCAGGCACGGAGAGGATCCTCACTCTAAGACTCAGAACAACTGCGGGCCCAGCAAACATTCTTAGTGTGTATGCCCCAACACTCTATTCAACTCCGGAAGAGAAGGACCAGTTCTATGGAGCGTTAGACCAGGCAATAGCCGGCATCCACAAAGACGAGGCAATCTATCTCCTAGGAGATTTCAATGCTAGAGTGGGGAGCGACCACGAAGCCTGGCCCACCTGCCTTGGACTATTTGGAAGAGGAAAGTTAAATGAAAATGGACAAAGGCTTCTGGAATTGTGCTGCTCACGAGGCTTGTGTGTGACCAACACTTTCTTCAAGTGCAAGGATATACATCAAGTATCTTGGAGACACCCTCGATCCCACCAATGGCACCAGCTGGACCTCATTATCACCAGGCGTGCACAACTAGCTAGCGTCCTACTCACTCGCAGCTATCACAGTGCCGACTGTGACACGGATCATTCCCTTGTCGCCAGCAAAGTACGAATAATGAGGAAAAACTCGTACCACACAAAGAAAAAGGGAAGTCCACGCATCAATACCTCCTGCATGAAAGACCCTGCGATAGCGCAGCTGTTCAAAGACAAGGTGAAGGAAAGTCTCTCAAAGATGTCCCCATGCGTCACCATTGACTCCAAATGGACGCAACTGAGAGACACAATCTATACATCCGCAATACAAGCCTTTGGCAAAAAATCTCACAAAAACACGGACTGGTTTGATGAACATTGGGACGAGATGAAACCCGTCACTGAAGCAAAAAGGAAAGCTCTTATGGCTTACAAGGAAAAGCCTACACCTGACAATTTGCATGCTTTAAAAACAGCTAAGTCACTTGCCCAAAAGGTTGCACGTAAATGTGTCAATACCTACTGGCTTAAGCTCTGTTCCAGTATACAATCAGCTGCAGACATGGGCAATGCAAAAGTCATGTACGAAAACATCAAAAAGGCAACGGGCCCCTTGACGTCAAAAGCTGCTCCCCTAAAGTCCAAAAATGGAGAAATTATTCAAGACCAGGCAGCACAGCTAAAACGGTGGGTTGAGCATTATCTGGAATTGTATTCAACAGTTACCACAGTCTCCAGCACCGCTCTAGATGACATCCCAGATATGCCACTCATGGAAGAACTTGATGTCGTGCCCACACAGGAAGAGCTGAGCAAAGCAATTGACAGTCTAGCTTGTGGAAAAGCGCCTGGGAATGATGGAATACCACCAGAGGTTCTAAAGAGTGGCAAGACAGCTTTACTCCAACCATTGCACGAGATTCTGTCCCTCTGCTGGGAACAGGGCTACATCCCCCAAGACCTAAAGGATGCAAATATAGTGACACTATATAAAAACAAAGGTGATAGGAGTGATTGCAATAATTATCGCGGCATTTCACTCCTTAGTATTGTAGGAAAGACCTTTGCCCGCGTTATACTAAAACGTTTACAAAGCCTAGCATCCCGCGTCTATCCAGAATCTCAGTGTGGTTTCCGGTCCGGTCGGTCTACCATAGACATGGTGTTCTCCATACGACAGCTCCAGGAAAAATGCAGAGAGCAGCAGATGCCACTATACATTGCATTTGTGGACCTTACAAAAGCCTTCGACTTAGTCAGTCGCAACGGGCTATTCCAAATACTGGCAAAAATTGGATGTCCCCCTCACCTACTTGCCATCATCAGACAGTTCCATGAAAATATGCTTGGCACAGTACAGTTCGATGGAGCTAAGTCAGAGGCCTTCCCTGTCAGCAGCGGAGTTAAACAAGGTTGTGTACTCGCACCAACACTCTTCGCAATATTCTTCTCTGTACTTCTTCGATACGCATTCAAGGATAGCAGTGAGGGAATCTGGTTACATACCAGAGCTGATGGAGGACTTTTCAACACTGCCCGCCTCCGAGCCAAGACCAAAACGACGGATGTCCTAATTCGAGAGCTACTATTTGCGGATGATGCGGCACTAACAGCACATACAGAATCTGGTTTGCAACAACTCGTGTCAAGCTTCTCCAATGCCTGCAAAGAATTTGGTCTGCAAATCAGCTTGAAAAAGACAAACATCATGGCCCAAGACACTCGACCTCCTCCTACCATAAATATCGATAATGAAAACTTGGAGGTTGTGGACAGCTTCACCTACTTGGGATCCAAGGTCTCCAATACACTGTCCATTGAAGAAGAAATAAACAGCAGAATTGGCAAGGCAGCCGCAACAATGGCTAAACTAAATAAGCGGGTCTGGCAAAACACCAAGCTAACGGAGAAAACCAAACTGTGCGTCTATCGAGCCTGTGTCATCAGTACACTACTATATGGGAGCGAGACATGGACCACTTATACATCACAAGAGCGTAAGCTTAACAGCTTCCATTTGAGATGCTTGCGCCGCATCCTTGGTATTAAATGGCAAGAAAAAGTACCTAATAGTGAGGTACTAACGCGTGCCAATACCCAAAGCATGTTCTCAATTCTTAGTGAAAGACGCCTGAGGTGGCTAGGACATGTCAAAAGAATGAGCCCCGGCCGCATCCCGAAGGACCTCCTATATGGTGAACTTGCTTCAGGAAAGAGGAAAACAGGTCGCCCACGCTTGCGATTTAAAGATGTCTGTCAAAGGGACATGAAAGCAGCCAAAATACATACAAGTGACTGGGAGTGTAAGGCAGAAGACCGATCTACGTGGCGCACAGTTGTCAAAGAGGGCGTGATAGTAGCCGAGGAGCGAAGAATGGAGGAGGCTGCAGACAGAAGAGCTAGGAGAAAGGCCAAAACATTTGGAAGCACAGAACTCGTGTGTAAAAACTGTGGCAAAGACTGTCACTCAAGGATAGGACTGCACAGTCACTCGAGGAAATGCAACCCAACCCAACGGTGATGCACCATCGTCTCGCGAGACGGAAGGATGCCGGATATGTTGAAATATTTTTATATAGTTCATAGTTGTAATTTTTAAAATAGTTTTTTTTTTTCCTAGTCACCTTTTCTTGAGTTTAGTGAAATAGTCATAAAAATACAAAATTTACTTTCAAAATTAATTAAACAACATTGCTTTAGCTATAAACTTATTGTTTGTGTAACATGCTGTCATATAGGTTTTATAAGGATATTAATCTTTATGGAATGAGTTGATGCGTATATGTATGGTAATATTTTGTTTGTAGAGCGCTGTAAGCAATGTTTCTTAGTGGAGTACGGACTATATCAATTAGCAATTTATTATAATTATTACTAACAAATTAGTATTATAAACAAAATAAAACTTACTTATAAATGATTCCGAGAAATCAAATATTGACAGCTGACATAAAATTTCTTCTCTCCAGCTTACTTTGTATAAAACGAGTCTTTATTAAATGTATGGTATACAGTATGTATTACTTACATCGTTGTTTTAAGATGACTATTGAGATCATTTTCCTTTACTTTGACATTTTGAAATTTACTTGTGTTAAGTTTGCATATATATTTAAATAATACCACTTTAGATTTCTAAACAATGGTAATTTTTTATCGCGCTTTTTGGTCTTTTTGTGTGTAAGAGTGTGTGTGTGCGTGTGTATGTGTGTGCCATTGAGTGTGTGTTTTTTTAAGTGAGTGAGTGTGCGTGCGGGCTTGAGTAAATTTATTTGTTTATGTGTGTGTGTTTGAATGCATATGTGTGTGTGTGTGTGTGTGTGTGTGTGTTATTGTGTGTGTGAAAATTTTTACTGTCTATAAAAAACCGAGCGTGACATAGAGAATATTTACATCTTAACAACAATAAAAGGCTGATTATGTATTTAAAATAGTATCAATAACTAATGCGATGCTTTTATAGAAAATTCAGAAAGAGTTGTCTGATTAAGAGAAACCAAACGGTTTTTGCATATGGTATCTTTGATTATAGATATCGATTTAAGTGGCAGGCCACCTGATAAAATAGATTTTCTTCCTCTGTAAATGAATGAGAAAAGGAGTATGTACGTCGTTAAAATTTAGATATAGGTATATCTTTAATAAAATATTACTACTTCATATTTTAATTTATTTGCAATTATTACTTTTGAAAATTTTTGCTTTTTCGGTGAAATTCATTTTTCTTATTTTCATTAAACTAAAAATAATATTAACATATTAAGCCACTTTTTTAAAGAGCAAATGAGGAATATGGTACAAACATATAAAAATCATATAATGATTTTTTCAAGCTAAATTTTATCTCGGTAACATAGAATAAGATTTCTTTTAATGATCTATTAACTATCCAAGGTTTGCGTTTACAACGCACTAACATGTTTAAGAAATATATATCGTAAATCAAAGTCCGACTAGCGTACAAAATGTTTTTCTTATTTAGCCGGCTCACTTTGACTCTGATTATTTTCTGTTACAACATTACATTTATACGAAAATTAGACACCTAACGATTCATTTACATTATTCCTCTAATTATAGAGGTCGATGTCAAGCGGCGTGCCACTTTATATTAATAGATGCGGCGAGGAAATCTGCCATATTGCGCTAGTATATAGTTAGTCAAGAATGTATAATTTAAAATAACTTTCAATGTTATAGTTCATAGTTTTCTAAATTTAAAATTGAAAATTGTTTTTAAAAATTCTCCCTTTTACTTTAAAATATTTATTTTAATGTATTCTTCATTTAGCAATAATGGAAACAGTTAAGTAACACGAGTTACTTTTACAAAATATTATCAAATAGACAATTACTATCATTTTGTTTAAAATAAAATAAAATAAAATAAAATCCAATCATTAATAGTTCAAACCAGATTTTTTTCTTCCGGTACATTTTTTTTATTATATAACAACATCAGCACGGGTGCTTTGTGGTGCTGCGCCAGCTGGAAATAATTTTTTACTGCGCTTCTGACGGGATAATAATAATAAAATGATAATTTATAGAGCGCTGTATCCCAGCAAGGAGCCAGGCTCACAGCGCTTTACATGGAAATAACAATAAATATATAAATAAAAAGAAACATTCATATCATGTTAACTACATAAATAACAATACGCTATACTCAATACATCAGCTACGTTAATCATAAAATAAGTTCCATTAAAATAGAATTACTAAGGCTGTGGTTACACTACACGCGAATTCGCTCAGCTAGTCGCGCATCTGAAACCTCTTGAAAAACAAATGCATTAACATATAGTGCGTGGTTACACTGGCAGCGTAAAAACACCAGTATACGCGCGTATTCGCTAGAACATTTTGATTTTTTCCAGCGCATTTCGCGAATTAGCTTTCAAAAGTCAACAAAGTGGCGGAAATTTTGTGCCACTTCGTTTAATTTTATGTGTGTAAATTAGGGCTGCGGAATTTTCTATTAATTTCTCGATTAATCGGTAAAAAAATAAAAAAAACATAAGTGAAAGTGAATTATTATTTTAACTAATATATTAATATAATGAAGGAAAAAATGCTTTTGATTTAAATATTATCTTATAGTATCTTATATTTTGTAGATAACTCACCAAGAAACTAATTTTTTTTTTAAAATAAATAATAATCTGCTACTTTCAATACAGCCCTGAATTTGAAAATTAATTTCAATAACATTTTTAATAAATATATACTTACACATACCTATACATACATATATAAATACATTAAAGTTATAAAAATTTCTCTAACAAAACTTGTACAAATGACATTGATATTTGTTCATTTAAATTTGTACAACGAGTAGTTAAAGGGAAATAATGTTAATTAAATTTACTTTACTTTAATAACTATTAGTCTTATTTAATAATTTAATATGATTTATTTTGAAAATCAAATACAAATTAACTTACCTCACCTCAGTATTGAGTGTTTTAAGGCAAGGCAGGCCAAAATCATTTCCAAAATTTGTCGTAGTGGTTTTTCTTTAAATAGGCCTACGTGGTCTTATTATATTTAATTTTTAAACAAATGTTTTAGGTTTCATCCTGAAAAATTAATTAAAATAAAGCTTCTTGGACGACTAACTTCTTCTGTCACTCAAGGCTAGGCACTCTAGTCTAGCGGCCTAGGCCTAAAATTAATTAAACAACATATATTTTTAATGATTAACGTAGCCGATGTGTTAAGTAAAGTATTGTCATGTCATGTGTGCGGTTGTTATGATTTAAATGTTTTTAATTATATTTAATACTAATGCGATGTTATCTTCATGTAAAGCGCCGCGAGCCCAGTTCCTTACTTACAGGAATACAGCGCTATATAAAAAAGCATATTATTATTATTAAAATTACTAATAATCAATTTGATCATAATAAAATTTGGAAACAATGTTTTATGTTGCGATCGAATTTCTTCCTCACTCTAAAAGATTTGGGTTTAACCACATGTCACTCTGATCTTTACCAATCTAATGAAATAATGAGGGAGATTTATTTGATTTTTATCTATTCTAATTGTATATGCAAATATTTATTAAATAACAACAGTTGTTGTTAAGCTAAACAAATAAAAACGAAAGTAGGCGATGTCTATATAAACACACAAAATGTGTGTTTAAATAGCGAAAAGGATAAAGGTTAAAGTTTGTTGTCAAGACAAACAATGTAATTTTCGCGATATCAGCTGAAACAATCACTTGCAGTGTAACCACCTTAAAAATTACTTTTCAGATGTGCGTTCGCGCGTATACTAGATGAGCGAATTCGCGTGCAGTGTAACCACAGCCTTATCGTCTTTGCCAAAAAAAAAATCAACAACAAACAATCAAACAAAAAAAAAAAAAAAAAAAAAAAAAAAAAACCTTATAATTTTCTAATCCAAATATAATTTTTATAATACATGTTGTTTTCATATCTCTATGGATGCTGCTAACCTTGTCCTTATATTCAGCTACTTTTAATAACACATCGGTGGCGAGTGAACTCGGTGAGACATTCACTACAATAACAAATCTCTTTTTTCCATCAACACTCAGCACTCCAGCCGACTGAACATGCCACTGGACCATTGTCCATACCAATATGCGATTTGGGAGGAGTTTGAACAACATTTTGCATATATAAGTAATTGGTATTATTTTTTTTAATGAAAACCCCATTGGTCACTGACACTCGCGTCCTTGACGTGCTGTTGTATCCATTAGCTCATTGTTAGTTTATTTGTTACCATGATATTAAACAAAAATAATGCCTTTAAGTCGTAATTCATTTATTCTATATGTTCAGCGGGATCTCTTGTTAATCGTTTGTTAATTTGAGCTGTTATAAAATATGATGAAACAACTCAACACAATGTACTGTTGTCAATATTAGAAGTAGTATTTATTTGTCTGAACGTATGTGGTAAAATTTGTAAAATTTTATCATGTACTGCCTTCAATATTAAACTTTTCCGTTAAAAAAAAAAATTATAAAAGAGTTATAATACATATGTTATTTTCGTGTACCTTTTCGGGGCTGGATAGCTTCAGTTTCCCTTGAACAAATTCCTACCTTCAATAAGAGAATCCGTGACCCTCTGTATACAGCCGGGCTCTCATGCCGTGTCTTATATTATATATTTAAATAATTCTAAAGCTATAAATATATTTAATGTTAAAATCATTATATTATAAGGAACAAACGGAAACATAATAAAATAAAACATAAAATAATTATGTCTTTTAATTTCACTTTAATACATGTCCCTTAAATGAAATTAGTTATCGTATAATTAATTTACTTTTCATTTTAATTTAAGAAAGCTGCTTGAAAAATTATAAATGACATAATTAATATTACAAACAATATTTTATCTAATGGACATGTCTTTATTTAATACATGAGATACGGTTCTATGTGGTGTACGTCACATATGATAAGATAAGATTTATTTAAGAGAATGGTACTTGTTTTATTTACATGCCAATACCAATGACAATTGGTGAATCCACATAGTTATATATATATATTTCATTTGAATATTCACACTAATATTGCCATCTTCATCTAGACGCTGACCCAGACAGCAGTTCTCTACTAATTAACCCGGATGATTGATTACATTCCAGGCCAGTCAATTTAAAACATGCAGCATGATCTATTAGTTAGGGGTCTCTATTTAAACACCTTATATTGACTATATATCAATAGCCGATGTGATGGCTTTATAAAACATTTTAGAAAGGGTAACTCGTATAGGAGAAACTTAACGATTTATTGACACTATATCTCTGATGATAGAGATAGATGTTTCTGTCTCTCCAACATTTCTAAACATGTTAAGTTTTTCATAATGAAATTCTAATAATTCCAATAGTACATTATGTTGAGTTGTTTCATGATATTTTATAGCAGCTCAAACGAACCCGACTTTCTAGATTCCTATCAAATGATAAGATATCTTAACTGCGACATAAAGGAATAATTTTTGTGTATTTTTATGGTAACAAATCTAAAAAAATACTGATATTTATAAATGTAAATGTTGTTCAAATTACTCTCAAATCGCTCATAAGTATGGACAATTGTCCAGTGGCTTGTACACTCGGCTGGCGTGTTGAGAGTCAAGGTGGAAGAAAGAGATTTGTTATTGTGGTAAAGGTCTCCCTGAGTTAACTCGCATCCTATTGTTTATTAACACTAGTTGTCTAAAAGGACAAGGTTAGCGGTGTTCATCTAGATATTAAAATGAGATATATAATTTATGTGTGGATTCAGAAATTATAAGGGTTTTTTTTTTCCCCCCCTTTTTTTTTTGTTGTAAAGAAAATAAGTAACTCATTTTAATGGATCTTATTATATATATATCACGTCAGACGCGCATTAAAATGTTATTTAGCGCTGGCGCAGCACCAAACAGCACCAATGCTGATGAATTGAAATTTAATTTTTTAAAATACCGGAACAAAAAAACAAACAAATAAACTTGCTTTAAATAATATTGGATTTTATTTATTTTAAAATATATTCAAAATGGATTTAATTGTTTATTTGATATTATTTAGTAATTCTAACTTGTGTTACTAAACTGTATCTATGCCTGGAAAATTGAAAAATACATAAAAATGAAAACTTAAAAGTAAAAGCGAGAATTTTTCTAAAAGTTTATTGATTTCAAAAATAGAAAAACTATGAAATACCTATAAGTATTACATTCTTGTCTATATTTTAGCTGCAATTCCTAAAAAAAAGTTTACATTGTCTAAAGACAATCTTTATAATAAGTGGCACGACACTTTACATCGATCTCTCTAATTAGAGGTACAATGTCATTGAATCATTATGTTTTTTGTACACCCCTTAACACTTAGTCAAGTGTATGTGTGACAAAAAAGGACATGCCAAATCTATGAGACAATGTTACTGACAAGTCATTAAGACATTGTAATTTTAAATACTGCAATTGTTTCTGGACGTTTCTGATTGTGCACATTCAACAAATGTCGTGTAAAACCTTTTCTCATTAGTAGTGAAAAGTAAAGTAAAGTAAATTTGTTAACGTAATGCAATTGTAAATTTTTATAATAAAATTAATGAAATGTAAATTTGTAATTTTATTTATAAATATAACATGAAATATAACATCAGCACTTAACATTTATTGTAAAAATAACACTTTTAACAGTTTTTTTTCGTTGCTCGTAGTTTTAACCTTCTATTTGCTTATGACTATTCCCTTAACGTGGCTCGGAGGCAAGCGTGCGAATAGGAGTTGATAAATTGGCCACTGAGTGCTCAATTTTGGACACTCCATAAGCACAAAGAATACAAAACTTATACAACAGCTGGCCCCATTTAATATAATTATCATCCTCATGATATTTAAAAAAAAATACCCCCCTGTTCAGTCCATGTCGAACTCTAGGGCAAGTGAAGTAGATTTCACAAGTTTAATTAGCCACCACTAACGAGCAAGGGATTGTGTGGCTAGTACAATGACCCGGGGTCCTTGCCAGTACCAAGGCTCGAACTCGTGACTCGAGTACTTGAAACGGTTCAACAGTTTAGCGCGCTAAGACTTTGACCACCGTGGCCTAAAGGGCAAGAAAATCAACGTAAAAAGCCGCTTTACTTATCTTCAGAATGCAAACATTTATAACGAGGTGAAAATGAGAACATCCAAAAGCCAATGAAGCATTGGGCAAATTGCATGTCAGTGTCTGGAACAGAAAACGAATCATCTTTCAAAATAAAACAAACGTATACACAGCTTTAGTAATCCACAACTTAATATATGCATGTGAAACTTTGAACGTATACCAACGCAATGCAAGGTTGCTGAACCGCTCCCACACCAAAAAATTATCACCTTAAAATGGAAGGGAAAGTTACAGACACTGAAATTATTAAAGCAGCAAAATTTTAGCTCTGTGCACGTTTTGAGTTTCGCATTGTGTTACTTCTTTTTTCTCACACTGACCCGGGGGCTGGACCCTACCTGTTATAAGAGTTCTGAAAATTGAAATAATTCTGAAGGTAAGCAATCTTTGAAATCACTTGAATATTCTTCCATTAACTTGGCTGTTGCCCATCGGATGGCGTATTTCCTGAGCTCAGTTAGGTTTGTAAAAAGCCGAATTTCTTTACATGCGCCTAACAGATGATGTAGGGTTAAAGCAATTTTCTCAATGCTTGCCAGAAAAACCGTTTTTGTGATGTCCTTTTAACAAACGGACACTTTCTCTTTTTGATAGTATTGAAGATTAATTAATCTCTTTTATCCACGGACTTGTCCTTTCCTTTGTCTTTATAGAAATCAAATTAAGAATGCTGTCTTTTAACAAACTCCATGTGAGACTTCAAATATGTGACTGAATTCCAAAATATTTTCGTCTCTTGAAGAGATACATTCGTTTTTTGAATGAAATTGTTTTCCGAATTTCAAGTAATATAGCTACTTTCAGTAGTTCAACTTTATCGTGAAAATCTTCAGCTTTATGTCAACAGTCACGTGCATAATTTTCGTTAGTTTCTAATTTTGTCAGTGCTGCAATTTTCTTTTGTTATAACTTATTAACAGACCTTAATGCATCCTTTCGCGCTAACCATCTTATGGACCACAAGGCTTTATTAACAGGTATAAATTTAATGTGTTTTCTAAATACATGTCAACGATGAGTAGACGCAACAAGACAGGTATAAAGATTTTACAGAAGACATAACAAAACTGACTGATGCAGGACAACCTGCCTCACATTTCCCAATCAAATTAAGAAATTGATCTGTGAACGGCCCTTTCTAGACAAAAACGATGAATATGTGTAAAATGTAATGTTTTGTATTGACGAAACAATAACTTTTATTGATGACACTGTGGTCGAGTGTCAGTACGCCTGACCGGCATACCTGTGGTCACGGGCTCGAATCCAGGCAAAGTCAAGGATTTTTTCCCGAGCCTAGGAGCCAACACAACGTAGGAGCTTGGGAAATGTGTGGAGCCTTCATAGCTTTTGTCTGTAAACACTTCCTCACATGCAAACAGATCACCCTTCATGTTCTGTGGACGCAATTATCTTTTGCATAGATGGGGCGTCTGTATAGGTATGATAAGACACGATTAGATAAGATATGTTATGATAAGATAAGTTAAGATAAGATAAAATTTCAATGTTAGTTTCGGGTGCACCATTTGACCGTCATAAACAAGACAGTTACGAACTCTCAACTATCTATCCTAACATTGTTATAGCCCTAGAAACATTTCATGGCTTGTACTCAATACTTTTCCCAAGTTTTATAGGAGAAATAATTTTAAAAGTTTTATAGCACTCAGATAATTAATTACATTTAAATAGGTAATATATTTATGCAATATGAAAAGTACGAAACATTCATTGATCTTAATTTTTTTCGTAATTGTTTTATAAGTCAATTATTTCAAGGTTCTGGAAAATTGAATGGGGAATAAAAACTTGCTTCTTCACACACAAAAATTGGGCATAAAACTGTTTTATTATAGGCAAACAAGTTTATGTACCAAGTTTGATCAATATCCACCTATTTATTTAGTAGTTAATGCAATTTTTAATCCTTAAAGCTCTTTTAAGAAAAAAAAACACGAAATTTGGGGCACTCTACTATTTATTTTTGTTTTATAGCTGTAAAGTTTACAACTTTATTTCTCCCTGTTCGTTTTTTTTCATTATTAATATTTAGTTACAGTCCCATATTAGCTGCTAACAATAAGTTTATTTTAAGGAACGCTGGCTGGATAAGGCCCCCGTGTGATTGCAGCCCGGAGCCCCGTGCAGTCTTAATCCGCCCTGGTTCTAATGATACAATTCATCTTGTTACAAACCATTTTCATTTAATAAAATGTAAATATTAATGAAGAGAACATTAGATAAATTATTCCATTAAAGTTGAATGCGAGGCAATGATTAGGTACCAGTTGAGGATGGTCGGACACTTCGACCAGGGGCGATGCGACCCCAGACAGTTCAACAACAGGAATTTTTACCCCCTGACGTTTCGGCTTTTTTGTAAATTTTTCGTAAATTTCTTTATTATTATTTTTTTTTTCAAAATGTATTTTTAATATAAAAATTGTTAAATAATAATATCTACTGAAAATTAACAACAGCATGAAATAGTTATTTTCAATGTTAAATTTACATCTACTTCAACAAAACAAATATACACTGACAATCAGTAAAAAAAATCAATGCAAATTCACGATTGTGATAGATGCACCACTAAATTGAGTTGGAAAGTCCTTCCAGAGAGTCTTTTATAGAGGTACTTATAATCACTCTCCCCATAATAGGTATATCCTCTTATTCGGCCTATTTTATTAATGCTTACAAAATTATGTCATGGAATGGTTAACATGTTCTACACCTTTTACTTTTACAATTTACTTATTACAATTATTTATTAATGTTTCTTAATTTATACAAACCATCCTACTATTGAGTTAAGTGGCCGTCCTTAAATGAGGTCACGCGATTTTGGCTGATAATTAACCCCGTCACAGGATGGTCGCTTCTTATACGATCTTAATGTCACAGCCGAGGCCCCGTTTTCTCACTGTCTCGTGATTGACCTACTTGTAATTTGCGTTTCTTGCTGGGCTTGTCTAACTGTATCCTCTTTCACACAATAATTCACTTCATTAAGAGAATCCAGGAAATATGTTATTTAATAATAACAAATATGTACACTTATTTTATAATATGCGACAATGTTCCTTTTACTTACACTAGCTTCATCTCTGTCTCTCAACTTCTCACTTTTAATTTCAAACTCCGCAGCTACAAAATGCGTGAACTTTTTCATTGTTTCCACTCACTCGCTCAAGTCCCGTGTTGTCCCCCTTCTCGTGAACACACCATACTGACTGCCCATTTACCTTCATTCGACCCTGACACACCACCGTATTCCTTTAACCTCACATGTCTCACGTGACATACCCCCTAGTGACACTTCGTCACAAAACTTAGACACTTTATTCAATGTGACATCACAAAGCTTCACCGCCATAAAAGCCTGTTTTCTATTTGAAAATTTTATGTTTCCATTCTTTGTTTTGTCAGTAAAATATTTTTTTAATGTAAGGATGCACTCTAATATCATAACACGTGTAAAACCATGTAAAACTTTATTAAATTCAATATCGGTAATCATATATTTAAGTGGAACTTTTATTTAAATTTGAGCCTCTTCATGTGATTTCAACAGTCTGACACCCCCTTCCCCCACATGTCTGACGTCATTTATGGACTCCCCTAAAAAGCTCTGGCTACGCCACTGCCTATTTCTATGAAGATTTGTCTGCAATATGGGGCATAAGTGATAAAAAACGCTGTATTGTAACGGACAATGCATGAAACATAGTTACTGCTTTAAGACAAATGGCTTATGGTCAGATTATATGGGTCTCACACAGTCTTCAAATCAGCATAATAGCACATTTTAAGTCAGATGTCTCATCACTAGTCATCACCTCATGCAGCAAAGTTTCTACATTTAGTGGACATTTCACTCACATCACGAGGAACACATCGGAGCTAAAGAGAAGCAACTCTTTTGTCTCGTTGCCGAAATATGACTTAATATTTACCCCTTGCCAAAGAAAGAGTGCGACCGCCCCCCTCCCCCTTTTTTTGTAGGGATAAAAAATAAAAATACATAATGCAATAATATATATTAAAAAATTATACCAATTTAGTCCCTATGCTCGAGGGCCCAAGCTATTTGCTCAACGGGCCTATGCCGTTAAATCGGCCCTTCCCCCCACGACGAAAAATGGCGAAAATGTATTTTAAAATACGGACTCTGAAGGGTCCAGAGGAGATAATGTATTTTTATCCACATTAGAGTTATATATATTTAAAAAATACTCAGCGCTAATTTTCCAACTTCTGACGTAGATAGATTGATGAATCTTCGGGATGTTCCCGAGTCCCCATGTGCAATGGTAACAGGTGAAATTCTAATTTAAATTATCCCTCATTTGGGGCGGGGGCCAAAATGATTTTTTTTCTTTTTATAAAACTGAACCATCACGCATCTTACATTTTCTCGTGTAGATAGAGGCATGAAACTTTGAGAGTACCCTCCAGGTAAATATCTATCATTCACTGTGGACCAGAGACCCAATTTTTTTTTTAAATTTCTTTCTAACAGACAATATTTAACTGACTAATAACTACTTCTCCCCCTTCCCTGTAGGACGTGGTGGTCGAGTGGTAGCGCTCTCGACTGTCTGTCCCGAGTTCGAATCCACACGAAGGTAAGGATTCGTTGCCGGGGCCAGAGTAGTCCCCGAGTCACCTAGCTCTGAATGGGAACCTAACTAGACAATAGTTAGGCGGCTGGGGTAATGCGTGGAACCCCCTTAGCCGTGGCCTGTGACCGCTGCATCACTTGCCATCACTTGTCTGTGGACGCAATTATCTTCTGCATAGAAGGAGCGTCTGTATATCTAAGATATAAGATAGGTAGAAGAATAACAATGTGTGAAGTCTTTGTGTATACTCCCAAGATGGTGATTAGCGGGGAAAATTATCCCTCACAGGGGGCTGGAAGCCTAATCGTATTTTGTGTGATATATGCAATTTTTACTTACATGATATATATATGAATGTATTATATACACTTTGTTAATTAGCAAGCTGTATATATATTCTTTTATTCACTTGTCACCAAGAAAATATAAAAAAATTATATGAGTACACTACCGTGAAGATTTCTAGCTATAATGGATGTTTCATGATTAAAATTAGTCATATAAATCTTAGGTAATTCCTAACCAAACACACGTAGTTAAGTAGTTTGACGCTAACGGCTATTGAAACATCTATTTTTTGAAAGGTATTTTTTTTTTACTTATTTTCTACTTATCAGAAATGTGTTACGCGAGCTCTCAAAATTGACTCAATTACTAATTTTACGCTGGACAGCGGGGCTATTTTGGTAGTTTTTATATTTATACTTGCTGACCTTTCAAGTTTTGTAACGATTTCAATGTAAAGGAATAAATTCAAAGAAATCCTTTAAAAAATTGCATGTGTGTGAGAGAGTGTATATGTGTGAGTGTGTTTGTGTGTGTGTGTTTTGATTGTTATGTCTATGGTTCTGACGGATTACCATGCTTTCTGTCTTTCACTCAGTATACAATTAACGGATTATCTTTCGTTATGTCTTTCACACAGTATACACATAACGAATTACCTTCCTTTCTGTCTTTCACTCAGTGCACAGATAAGGTATTGCCTTCCTTTCTAACTTTCACACAGTATAGAGATAACGGACATAATGATATCGAATATTCAAGGGTTTATTCCGCTGTACAACATGTGCGTTCTCCATGAAATACAGTAAAAATAATTTTTACAAATACTTTCTCACTTGTAGTCCACTTAGCAAATCGCTCGGCCTGTCTATCATATTTCCATTATATCTATCAACACTCCACTCACTAATGTCTAGTCTCACTATATTCCTTTTATATCACTACGTATCAACTTCACCTCGGCAACTCTCAAACATCGTATGTCTTGATTCAATCCCACCCACACACTACGGTGATCAAGGTTTACTCACAAACTACCCTTGAACTCGTGTCCACACTTGTGTTCCCACATTCACCCACAGTGTTTATTCCGCTGACGTGTGTCAGTGTATTTTATAAATATAAATACATGAATATATGTAACGTTTTATATAGTACATAGTATGTATATCCATACGATATAGGTATGTATGAAACATGTTTATGGAAAGCTTCACATTTTGATATCAACAAGACTTTCGTTAAAGCAGTTGTAAACACATAGGATTAGTTCATAAAATATGTGTTTATCTGCTCTGGCTACGATATACTTTTTAATATAAACATATGATAATTTAAAAAGTCAAGTATTTTTATACATAAATTCTTACACAATCAAATCCGTCTTTACTGCCCTAAAAATTATACAAATTTTTGTTACATAAAAGTAGATTGAAGTAATGTAATATATATGTAACAAAAATTTAAAAACGAAAATAAAAGTAGATTGAAGTAATGTAATATATATTTTCGTTTTTAAATTTTCTTTTTACTAGAAAATAAATACACATTGTGAACTTGCTTTTCGCTTAGATTAATTACTTGTTAGTTGCAATTGGTTGGTATCTATTGTTGTCAGCTGTTATAAAATTTCTAATCTCCTTTGTTGTTAACAGATTTGTTGAAAAATTGATAATATTTAGTCTATGTATTAATACACTGTTTTTTTTTAAAACAGACCACACAATTCAATTTCTGTCACTACCACATTTCTAAATACACTTTTGTTAAATATTTTATATTGAAATTAATAATTAAAATAGTACATTATGTTAAGTTGTTTCATGACATTTTATTATAGCTCAAACTATTTGGACTTTCCAGATCCCGCTCAACCAATAAGATAACTGAACTACGACGTAAGGACATAATTTTTGTGATTTTTTGTGGTAACAAAATTAAAAATACCACTGATATTTATCTATGTTATTGTTGTTCAAACTCCTTTCAAGTATAATATAGGTATTAACAAAGGTCCAGCGGCTTGTGCTCTCGGCTGGCGTGTTGAGAGTCAAGGTGGAAGGAAGAGATTTGTTATTGTGGTAAAGGTTTCCCTGAGTTAACTCGTATCCTATTGGTTAATAACATTAGTTGACTAAAAGTACAAGGTTAGCTGTGTTCTAGTAGATATTAAAATGAGATATATAATTTAATTTATGTGTGGATTCAGATATTATAAGTTTTTTGTTTGTTTGTAAAGACAATAAGTAACTCAATTTTAATGGATCGTATTATATTATCACGTCAGACGCGCATTAAAATGTTTTTTCGCGCTGACGCGGCATCACAAAGCACCAGTGCTGATGTATTTAGATATTTTTTTTATATATCGAAACAATAAAACAACAACAAATAAGTTGCTTAAAATAATAATGGGAGTTGAGTTATTTTAAATTTAAAACACATTAGATGTAAATGTTTAATTGATGTTAGTTAGTATTTATAATTTGTGTTTTTAAACTGTATCTATGCCTGGAAAATTTAAAAATACATTAAAATGAAAATTTCAACGTAAAAGCTAAAATTTTCAAAACGTTTTTCGATTTCAAAAATAAAAAACTATGAAATACCTATAAGTAATTAAAAGCATTTCATTCTTGTCTATACTTTACCTACTATTCCTACACCTTTATTGTCTAAAGACAATCTTTATTTTAAGTGGCATGCCACTTAAGATCGATCTCTATAAATAGATGTACAATGTCAATGAATCATTTGGCTTTTTGGGACCTTTAACTCATAGTCAAGTGTATGTGTGACAAAAAGGGCATGACATATCTGTGAGACAATTTTACTGACAAGTCAGATATACATGTGACAGAGTATATGAAATTTCATGTTTGTATGTTACAGTTAATGACAAGAAAATTATGTTTGACAGTGTTGATTAAAATTCATGTATATATTTCTACAAAGTTAAAGTATGACAAATTTCTAAATGTTATGCACGTTGTTACGAAAAGTGTTAAGTTTATTAGAGCTTATCCATTAAAGCACAGCCAGTTTAAGACTTTCTTAGAAGATTATGATAACAATTTTTGGATTTTATATTTCATACTGATGTTTGTTGGCTGAGTCAAGGTATAGTTAATTGACTAATTGACGTAGATAAACTATTTCTCAGGTCTAAAAAGAAAACTTTAATTCTATCATTTTTTTTTTTGGTTCAAAATAGTTCAAAAAGGGTATATTTACATTATGTAGTATTTTCCATTTGAGTTGCCAGCTAGACTATTGAGTCTGACACATTTAGTCCATGTTCAAAATGATCAAGTCACTGTGGCTTCATTAAGGGCATCAATGATGATCAACGTTGTTTCTGATACACTGTGTTTGTTGGCTGAGGGATAGAAAAGCTATATCACTGTTTTGGAACCTAATTGACGAAGATAAACTGTTTCTCAGGTCTAAAAAGAAGGCTTCATTAAGGGCATCTATGGTGATCAACGTTGTTTCTGATACACTGTGTTCTTTCATTGTCATAAAATGTGCACCCACTGTAAAATGAAACATGTCTTTAAACAAAATTTATTTACAATCTGCATCTGGGAATTCATGGCTTACTGATCTTGACATATTATCATCTATCGAGAGTGATTCGGCCATGGCATTGGTTTTGATGAAGTCATTTTTAAAAATACAGTCTCTTAGTTTTAACCTCTAATAATCTTAAGTCTTTGTAAATATTCGCCATACATTTACAAACTTTACTCAGGATTATGTATGTTATCGATATCAGGACGGCCAGACTCGGAGGTCTAGGGGGTAAGTAGTAAAAAGGTGACATCATACCTTAGCTGATGACACCATCTCTACTGACAACTCTGCCTAAATTACAGTATTATATTAAATGTATAGTCTGACTAATAATTAGTGTTATACTATAGAAATTTTAAAAATATTAAAGGATAAAACTCAGAAATTTCTAGAGTATTTATTTTAAGACAAAAAAAAAAGTTAATAATAAGACTACTATAAACATTATTTCACTGATCACCAAGTTAAACATTTTAAAATAAGTGTTACTAAGAATAACACAATTCAATAAATAACATACAAACAAAAAACTAATTTTTATGAAATATTCAGATATACCAAAATCGAGAGAATAGCATGAGTAACATGAATACCTTAAAGTTACCTCACCAAATAATATTAACTTTGCGCCACACACTACAAACGCCACATCCATGAAGTTTGACTTATGATTGATTCACGTGTACAAAATCTTTGTTGTTTAAGGCTATTGTAAGTTTACATAGGCATATAAAATAGGGATCTCAAGACTAAAAGTGAGTCGACTTGGGAATAAAATTTCAGATATTACTTTGAAAATGGTATCGAGGTTTACTATACAAGGATTACTACATAATTATTTATCCATTCAGTATACAGTTCTTTAAAAATATGAATCTACTTTAAATTAGATTATACTTATAGTAAGGTACCGGGACTCAAACGTTGAAAGATTGAAAATTACAAACCCCTTAAAGATTTTGTCTAGATGTTGATGAATATCTGCGTAAATTTTGGTAAATATCGTATTTAAAGGAATTATATGTTGTTTTTGTTGTTTTTTTAAATTTAGAGATTTACCGTCCCCGGGTTTCTTAGTATGATAAGTATCATTTCATGTACTTTGATACTTTACTATTGGCTTTCATGTTTATTATCTACTAAATTTGGTTGAAGTGTATCCCATTTGCCCATGTGCCTAAGTTTAAAATATTTTCATACAGCTAAAAAAGGAAAAAACTCCACTTTGGAACCTAACGCCCAATGAATGTGTATTAAGTAGAATTCCATATAGTTTAATTTCGGCCATGATGATTTTTGTTCAACAAGTATTAACTTAATACAACACTCAAATAGACATAAAGATAAAAAAAAACCTCTCTTATTCTATATGCAAGAACAAACACATGCACGTTTTCTTTCAAGTCCGGTATTCGGACGTGTAATAGGTTGCCTGAAGAAACCAGGAAAGCCAACACTTTATCATCTTTTAAAACTCTAGTAAGAATACAGGACTAAACACAAACCATAGAAATACGTAGGACGCAATAATCTTCTGTACAGAATGAGCTTCTGTAACATATAAGATAAGATAAGATAAAACACCTCTAGATTTTATTCTAGATACTGATGATTAATATGCAACAAAAAAAATATTCAAGGTTTATCTAATTACCGAATTTCCAATTTTAAAACCTTTTTAATTATGGCTCATATAAAAGAAAATATATATTTAATTTCCCAGTTAACTTTGTAATCCCTCACAGAAGTTTCTTGGCTGAGTCATGCAACGGATCGTAATAAAATAAAAATGATACAAAAAATTTAGTTTTATAAAGTAAAAAAAAAAAGTTTATTGATCTTTTCAAACGTATAAAGGTATCTAAAATATAGTCTCCAGCCTCCTTCTTTGTAACATAATTTAATAATATATATATAGTATATTCATATCAGTCTATTTATTATACATACAATTATTGTGTTAGATAACTATACACCTCATTTTTTTTAATCCGCTGACAAAACTAAAAACAAATATCTTATCTTCTGTTTTACCATTAGACTGTTGCAAAATGAGATGGAAGTATGTTCGGGAATATAATGGAGCAGTTGTTTACGGATGTACAAAACTCTTCTGGTTTCAGTCTAGCGTTGGATGAATCCTGTGTTAAAGTATTATTAAGCAAACTTTTATACCCCCAACAAAATTGAGGCTTAATATTGAATTATTCTTTCAGTTAATAATTTCAAGAAGCATTTGAAATAATAATATCAAGAAATAAATTTATGTCTTTATAGAAATTTGAGAAAGAGTTAACTGTGTTTAAAGAACTTAACGATTCAATGACATTTAACCTCTAATTATAGAGGTCGAAGTTAAGTGGCGTGCCACTTGATATAATAGATTGTTTTTAGCGAACACTATACGGTAATATCTAGCAACGTCGATTATAGACAAGAATGTATTACATATAATTACATACAGGTATTTTATAGTTTTCTCAATTGAAATTCGAAAAACGTTTTTATAAATTGTCCTTTTCATTTTGAAATTTTTATTTTAATGTATTTTGAAATTTTCCTGGCATAGAAACAGTTTAGTAACAAAGGTTATTATTACTTAATATTATCTAATAAACAATAACATCCATTTTGTTTAAGTTTTAAACTAAATGAAATACCTTCATTATTTTAAGAAAGTTTTTTTGTTCCGGTATATTTTTTTTTAAAATTAAATTTAAATACACCAGCACTAGTGCTTTGTGGTGCTGCACCAGCGCTAAATAACATTTTATTACGCGTCTAACTTGATTGATAAGATCAATTAAAATCGAGTTACTTATTTTTTTTACGAATCAAAAAAACACACACACACACACAAACTGATAATTTCTAAATCCACATATGAATTAAAATGTATAATTAATTTTATTATCTACATGAATACTGCTAACCGCGTCCTTTTACTCAACTAGTGTAAATAACCAATAGGATACGAGTTAACTCAGGGAGATTCTTACAACAATAACAAATCTCTTTCTTCTACCTTGACTCTCAACACGCCAGCTGAGTGCACAAGCCACTGGACAATTGTCCATACCTATATGCGATTTGGGAGGAGTTTGAACAACATTAACATATATAAATATCAGTATTATTTTTAGATTGAAAAATTGATTGGTCACTGAAACTGGCGTTCTTGACATCCTGTTTTTACTAATAGCCCATTATTAGTTAATTTGGTAACATGATATTTAACAAAAATATGCCTTTAAATCGTAATTCATTTATTCAATTGGTTGAGCGGGATCAAGAAAGTCCAGATCGTTTGTTAATTTTAGCTGCTATAAAATATAATGAATTAACACAACATAATGTTGTATTGTCATAATTAAAAGTAGTATTTGTCTGAACGGATTCGGTAAAATTTGTATAATTTTATCATGTACTGCCTTTAATATTCAGCCATACCGTTCAAAAAAATTAAATGGGAAATAAGATATATATTATTGTATTGTACCCGTTCGGAACTGTGTGGCTTTCGTTTCCTATTTTTCCCGTTTGTACGTGCGTGTGTGTGTTTGTGTTCGAGCTTGTGTGCTAGCATGCGTGCGTGCATGCATGCGTGCGTGCTTCCGTGCGTGCGTGTGTGTGTTCATGCGTGCGTGCGTTCTTGTGTGCGTGCGTACTTGCGTGCGTGTGTGTGCGTGTGTGTGTGTGCGTGTGTGCCTGTGTGTGTGTCTGTGTGTGTATGTGAGTGTGTGTGTGTGTGTGATTGTGTAAGTGTGTTTGTGTGTGTGTGTATTTTAGAATTAAATAGAGATAAATGTTTTAGTTATGAGCCAACATAATGAAAGCCTTCTTGTGTAATAAGTTGGAAAGTTAGTTATAATTGAGTAAGGGTTAAATTTAGTGTGTCATTGGTATATAAAAAAGGAACGTTTAATTGAATGCATGAAGAATATTTAAAATACAAGTATTTAGTATGAATACACTCATATATTTACAATAAATAATATTATTTTAAATTACGCATCCATTTTTATGAATGGCTCTACATTAGAAACTGTTGTTTTTTAAATTAAAATTCTTTAGTTTCTACTTTAGAATCCTCATAGTTATCTTTAATTTGACTCATTGTGTCTAAAATTACCTCGCTCTTTTAATGATATGGTTTTATAAATTAATGACTTTGGTCGAATATTTATAAAAAATAATTCTCAATTTCATTCCAACATGGACTAAAAAAGTTAATAATCAATTTTAAAAATATATGCCAACCTCGTCATACAAAAACTAATACAATAGTAAATAATAAAATTATGTGACAGAATTCTTAACGTAAAGAATATTCGGCACTTTCCATTGAAAATAAGCGATATCTAAATACCATAAATACCTAATGAAATGAACTAGATTGATACCACCGACATTGTAGTGTACTACGGAGACTTGCTCATAGAATGTGCGGGGGCGGGGGACAACTGACAATTGCCCTCAGATCGCCATAAAGGAATGAAATAAAAATTATTTTTTGAGCATACATAATTTTAGGCAACCATTTAAAATGACGCATTATTTTAAATCTTTACACATTAGGTTTCAATTAAATTAAATTGTGTAATTTAACATTACATTGAAGTTAACTATGTCATTAACTCAAACATTCAGTTCGAAAATGTTATCTCACTATTGGGTTAGAAATTTGATTTAATAAATAATCCAAGCAGAATGGTAAACTTAATAAAAGAGACTGTTCTGTCTATCAGACGAAACTATAGAAATATGTCCATAAAATTCTCTTTGGCATCTGCCACAATAGTAGGAAATTCCTTTTATACTTTTTTATAGACTTGAAGGTTTTTGTGCCAAGTGTGCAGAATTTTATAGAAGCATCACTAGGTCTAGAAAATATTTCAGCTGCCCACATGCAAGATCTCTTTCAAAAAAATGCAACTTTCTTCAAATGTTTTATTTATATCTCAAAACATCTTTTTTTGACAATTCTCCCACGCCTTGAAGTTGCTTGTTCAGCACATTGAAGAGATATATATTTTCAGTTGCTCCATTAGATAGCCGCATGTGAATAAATTCGGCTTCTTTACTTAGCTTTCATAATTCATTAAGTTATTAAATGGCATGTTGTTGTTTTTTTCATTATATTTGTAAATTCCCCTCAAACTATTAATTTACATTTATTAAGTATTCAGTCTTTTCTCTATGAAGTTTTGTAGGAATTAGAAATCTTTATTGTATCCAATTTATTTATAACTTACAGATTTGTTTTACAATGACTATGTAATTAAGTTTCCTTTACTGTATTACTAAATATCCAACGGTTTAGTTTTTAAATGTATTTAAAAATATGTATTATTCTTTATAATCTTTGTAGTTTTTATCGCATGCCTTTTATTTTAAAAGTCTTGATTTTTTTCCACTTGAAAAAAATGCAAAAGCAGAATTAGGTAATACTTTTCATTTAATTGTTTGAAAAAAAAAAACAATATCTTTAATTATACTTTGTGTTTGCAGCAAGGGAAGGGATAGTAAGGAATTTTACTAACAGTTTCCAGAAAAATTCCTAATAAATCTATCAAGAACTAGTTTCATGAATTTATATAACTTTTAGAAAGAGGAAAACTGGTAGGAGAAACCTAACACTTCATTTACATTGTATCTCTAATTATAGAGATCGATGTTAAGTGGCGTAACACTTGATATATTGGATTGTCTTTGGCTAATGTGTGTTGATGTAATGTACTCGGTTAAATTTGAGACGTGCATGTGTTTTACATTAAATGTTTGTAAGTTAACGTTTCCTTAATTTTAAAGTATTTATTTTTAAAATCTCACTCCTTCTTCGAATTTCATATTTCTATGTATTCTTCAAATTTAAATTAATAAAAACAGTTACTTAACACACGTATTATTTCTAAATAGTATCCAAATGTAAATTACATCTTTTTTAATTTAAAGAATTAAAATCGTATCATTAATATTTAAAGCAAGTTTTTTTTTTCAGATATTTGTTTTATTAAATATAAAGCACTGGTGCTTTGTGGTGCTGCGCAAGCGAAAAATAAATTTTTAAAATGACGTCTGAAGTGATAAGATAAAATCCATTTAGAGAAAGATTTCACTTTTTGTCTTTATTTAATAAAACACTTATACTTCGTGAATAACTATATAGTTGAACTTTTATATTTCATTTAAATATTTACACAAGTACTGCAATCTGTGTCCTTTTACTCAACCCATCGGACCTGAGTGGTCACCCTTAGTCCCGTGAACGAATCCCTGTCTTCACCTGTAACTCTAGGCACGTCAGCTTTACTTACATGCTGCTATACCATTGCCTACACCTATATGTGATTTGGGAGGAGTTTGAACAATATTTAGTATATATAAATAAAAAGTATTAATTTTGTTTTGAAAGCCATAGACCATTGGAATGCTTGACCTTATTATTGGAATGAATGACGGGTTTTTGCTGATATATACTTCAAAGAACTAGGAAGGGGGAGGGGGGAGAACACGAGCACGAAAAAAATTGAAAACAACGCGAGTGAAAGTGTGTGGGGGGGTGGTTTCGCAACGCGTTCTTGTTCTGGAGACATCCGCACTGCATTTGCTGTTAACCTTCCCCTTTACTACTGTAGCTTGCCAATCATGAACTGTGATAGGTTTACCCTGGCAAGAGTCATTCGTCAGGCTTTTATTGGATATGACGTTTCCTAGTCCTGGTGAATTTAATGTATTGAAGATAATTATACCAAGAACAAATGAATAAGTTTATTTAACAGGTAGATGAGCTTAACGATTCATCGACACTGTATCCCTCATTTATAGAGAACGAGGTAAAGTGGCGTGACGCTTGTTAAAATACATTAGGTTTTTTTTTTATTTGGATAGAAAATAATATAAATGAGGTGGTAATTTATAAGGTGTAATATGTTTATATGATACATTAAATTAATAAATGCATTTCATAGTTCTCTGCATTAGATGTGAATACGGTAAAAAAAATCTCTTTTTTTTTCTTTTTAAAATGAATGTTTCTAACATTCTTACAATTACGCTCAAAGATAAATTTAAAAAACAAGTTAATGTTACTAAATCTCATTGACTAGTAAATTTGATTTTTGTAAAACTGTTTTAAAAGGCAAAATATAGGATTACTATTTCAAAAAAGTTTTATCATGTACATTTTTTATTAAATACATTAGTACTGGTGCTTAGTGATTCTGCGCAAGTGGGAAATACATTTTAATAAACGCCTGGCTTGTTGAGACAAGGTCCATTAAGTAAAGTTACTTATTTTCTTGACATACCAAAACCACTGATAATTTGTGAATAAATATAGTTTAAATCATATATTTCATTTGAATATATATTTGCATTTATGCTAACTTCATGGTTATTTTTGAAATGATATAATAAAAATTATCAATAAAAACACATACATACTAAATAAGTTATACAAGTTTTAATGATTCAACGGTATTGTTAATTAAATATTTGTATGTGTGTGTGAGAGAGAAAAAGAGAGAGAGAGAGACAGAGAGAGAGAGAGAGAGAGAGAGAGAGAGACAGAGACAGAGACAGAGAGAGAAAGAGAGAGAGAGAGAAAGAGAGGAGAGAGAGAGAGAGAGAGAAAAAGAGAGAGAGAGGGAGAGAGAGAGAGAGAGAGAAATTTTTAAGTTATGATCATGTACAATTAAAGACTTCTATAAATGGGAAGTTTGAGAAGTAGAAATAAGGGAGTTATTTTTCAGATAAGAAAAAGACTTTCTAAATTAAATAAAGAAAGAATATTTAAACTGGTAATATCCAGAATGTATCCTATCAAATATATGAATTCAATACTCTAGGTCCACATGTGTTTCATTTTTAAATAATGTACGCATATCATAAACTTTTTAAAAAAAATAAAATTCTTTAGTTGCTACTTAATAGAATTTTTTTTTAAGTCATTTATTTTAAAAGAATTCCCTCACTACTTTAATTGCAATGATATATTTTATTAAATAATATATTAGGACGAACATAAAAACAGCAAATTCCCAAGCTCATTCCCCCATTACTAAATAAATGTAACTGGAAGGTTTTTAAAGGCTCCCTACCACCCTGATCATGCTGAAACCTTTTATTGGCGAGCCTGCATTTTAAGACAATAGTAAGTAATAAAGTATTTGTTCCAGATTTTAAAAAAATAAATGGCTTCTTACCCCAATGCTCTAATACAGGGGTCTCCAGACTACGGCCCGCGGGCCAGATGCATGAGTTGTTTTTTTCAAGGGATTATAAATGGCGAGTTATATCATATTTCAAATTGTCTTTTTATTTCTCTTTCAGAATAATCTACCAAACTGGAGGGTTTCTAAAAAAATGACAATATATCCCAGCTTTTTTTCTGTCACTTTTGCTGCTAGGATAAAAATGTCTTTAGATTATTCTAAAAAGTGACAATTTTCGTTTCCATTCCCTAAATTATCTTGTTAATCTTATTTTCTTGTTGTTGTTCTTTTATACCTGCTAAGTTTGTTTATCTTTTCAACCAGGATGTGTAATTAAAATATATTTTTTTAAAGTTATGTTTTCATTGCACTTTCAGAAACAAACTTTATATTGTCTTTCATTTCAAAGACACAATGCACAGCACATCATCGCAAGACGCCATTAGAAATAAAATTTTCAAATATTGTGAATATTTTGTTAATTTACCTTTAGAAAACACATTCCCAGTTTGTGAACGGAATTTAACTCCAAGTTATCTGGTCAGAGTTTGTTGTCCTTCTTTTAAACCATTTGCCGTAGACTCATGTACAACAACATTTACATTTTGTAAAAATGAATATATTCAATTTTAAAGTAAAACCCACAAGTGTTCACCCATACAGACCACAGAACAAAACTTTCATAATTTATTACTAAATACCGGTAGATAAACTCACTAACATAACATCGACAGAAAACCAATGAAAACTATGGTTTTTATGTTTAAAAATTAAATAACGAAGTTCATTTTGTCAAAATCAGGGGAAATAACTTTCTGATACCAGTACCTTGTTCAAGATATCAACGATTAAATCCCTTAGGAACTAAACACTTCCCCACCACCTTCCCCAATCAACCTGTAGAAATAAGGACTCAACTACAAACATACCTGGTATTTCATTAGCAAGTAATAGGTAATCACAAGGTGTGATTAATTCTGCTTTTTTAAAATGTCTATTCTTACATTAGATGCGACAACAAGTAGCAATACAAACCAACGGACTTTAAAAGTGTTGTGGAGGTCATTAAAATTAAAATAAACGTTTTATGGTTATGGGTGGGGGGGGGGGGGGGAAAA
>MUZC01004576.1:319038-353963 GCA_002072015.1 Radix auricularia | reverse complement strand
GGAAAAGGTTGCGTACAAAACTTCATCTCTAAGTGTTAATATATTCAGAATAATTTTCTCACAGCCTTAGCCCAGTGAGCGTTATGCCTGATGATCCGTAATCAGTATAACAGTAATCTCTTAGGCATGCTTTTTTTAATGTTAAAATAGTTTCTTTCATTGGTCTTACACATGGATAAAGAATAATATAATTGTTTCATGATCTGCATTACCGAGTTAAGTATTTTGTAAATTCCCTTGTTTTCATGTCAAAATTTGTGTGCGTTCCTATTTCTACAAGATTAATAAAGCCATTTACATTTTTTTATAACAGATTATACATTGCAGGAACGCAATTTATTTATTTAAAAATTATTTTAAAATTATCAAATATTTTTATGACAGTGAATTTAAAATTTAACCTAAATTTTGTGCACAAGGAGACGCTCATGTGTAATTTATTTATGTAAATTAGCATACTCTACTTTCAGACTCTCGAAGAATTCTTGATTTTAAACTTTTGTCAACCATGTGAGATCATAAAATTACCCTATAAAATAAACGCTTTCTTTAAAATACTATTTTCATGATAGTGTGTGTGAAACAGAGAGAGAGAGAGAGAGAGAGAAAGAGAGAGAGAGAGAGATAAAAGCTGTTAATTTTTGAACCAAAACTCCGGAGGGTGTAAAGTAATTCTTGATATGCAAAATGTCAGCTTATTAGAAACTCAAATTTATTATACAATTCCCTTGAATTTTTTTTTACATTTTAGTTTAGTTGGTTAGTTTTCATGGAATTTAACTAACGTGTTTCATATGAGTTGAGCTATAATAATGTAAATGGATGGAATGGGTTCAATATTTTTCGCATAAAAATGAAATGCTTTAAGAAAAAAAAATGAATATTCCTGGATTTTGCCATATGTTTAATTAGTCCAAATGTAGATTCACGGAATACCAACTTTTAGTGCATACATTTTTATAATGTTTAAAAGACTCAGAATAGGAGAGGCACACCCGAAGACCTTGAGTAAAGGAACATTAAATGGTCTAAATTATTTAAAGGTCAAGGCCAAGCAAGGGAGCGTGCGACTCATCGTGTGATTGTTCCTTATAAATCCTCGTGTCCAGGATCAACACAACGTGATGGTCAATCTCTTGGGAGCCTTACGTCGAGGGCTGAGCCGTGTAGAAATTGCTTTAAGCCTGTAACGATACCAAATAAAAAACTGTGTGGGGCGGGAATACAGCGGGGATGGAGAAATTGGGAGATTTGACTGGACCGAGATTGAAATGTGACGGTAATAAAAAGCTGGACATAAAATAAAGAGTATGGCTCTACAAGTACAAGGGGTGAAAGGGTTAGAGTTTAGCCTACACGAACCTAAACATTCTTGATGTTGTTTTAGTAGTGAGGTTCTACCATAGACTTAACTTTTAATGGGATGGGATGATTTTATTCAGTGACGGATTTAGCTTTGTCTGCGTGGGAGGGCAGGAGAATTTCAGGGGGTCGCCACAAAATTTTACTAATAACATATCATTCCGCAAATATTAATTATTAGCTTACTAATTTAGTAAATTTTCCAAATCATCAAAGAAATAAAGCAGAATCAACATTATAATCAGATATGTTTTCAAACTGGTAACCTAAATTTAGTATCGTTAATAAATGATTTGACATATTCTTCCAGTTTGAGAATTCCAAAAGCTTTATCACTTTTCATTTCAAGAGACTTATTCCTTCCAACATCGGTCAATTGTTTTAAAAAAATATACAATGTCAATGCTCTTGCACTGCAAGTAGTTTTATAACACTAAGATATTATCCTTCAACTTTTGTACAAATAGCATCAGAAAAAAGAAAGAATACTTTGCTATTAAAACAGATAGTCCTACAACCTCTGCTCTTACACTTGCTTTATATTCTGTTGATTCCATTGATTCCATCTTCTATCATCAACTGCCCATCTTGTATCAGAGAGTCATTTCAGAGCATCTCCTGTTGATTCATATTGAGATTTATGATGCTCTTTAAGAGTATGTAGACGTGGTAAGCTAGACATAAAGAATGCATAAAACCTCTCAGCTGTGCCGAAAAACAACTGCAAAAACACTGTTTACAGACATTGCTTCGATAGTAACCAAATTCAAAACATGGGCACACCAATCAACATAGATGGCATGGGTGAAAGTTTCTTTATTTGAGTTGAAGGACACTCTTAATTCCAGACATCACAGATGTGCCATCGTAAGCCTGTCCTCGACAGAGTGTGATATCAATAATTCCCTTTTGTAATTTGTAGTTCCTTTAAAATCTTCTCAGCAAATGAGGCAACATTGCTGTTAGCTGTTATCCAAAGTATAAAAGCATGGGCGGATTAAGCCATCTTGGTGGACTAGGCACAAACTTTCATGGGTGCCCCCTTCTGCCTCTGGCCCCGATCCTCCAATGTATGTTCAATATTATGCACACACAGATTTACATCTGGCAATGTTTTTGAGTACATCATCACAGTTAAATGTCTACAAGTCTGCCTCAATCATCAGCAGAGATTTTTAAAAAAAAAATCTCTTGTTTCATCTACTTTTATTTTTTAAACCGTGTAACCATTAATTTTATATGCGCAAGGCGATTTTTACATTTGGAAAATCACACTTGATGTTGTATATATCACTTTGTATAATTCAGCATGACTGGACGTATTGCATTAAGATTTTTATGCAAGAAACTTGTTACGAATATATGAGTGGAAATTTCGTAGTTCAGTATGTAAATTATTGTACAGATCTTCAGGATAAGCATTTATTAGTACTTAAAAACACTGAGATGTTTATGGTACATCGACCAAACAAGAAAATGAAACTGCTATATCATTATATACCCGTCCTTGTTTACTCATCTCTACCTCAAGTTAGTCAACAATGGCATAGAAAGTAGATTTATGAAGATCAAAAATTGACATTCAGAGATACCTCAGAGGTATCGCCAGCAATCAACACTTTCTTTTACGATTACATGTAAAAGTTGAGCAGGTGTTATTTCTTTTCCAGCTGCTTAAAACCTTTCGAAGTCATTCCTAGATTCAGGCAAGTTATCTGCTAGTGAAGATTACAAATCAGCACACTTTTTCAAATTCACGTGCTCGTTTTGTAGAGCTTGACTGACCTTGTAAAAATGTAACGCTTCTTCCCAAAAGACAAGAATGAGAGCAAATTCAAATTATTTCATCTTCTTTGCTATGTTTTCTGCTTCTCTTCTGATGTCACCATTTTGTGACTGGTCTTCTTGTAAACTTGTAAAAGTTATAACGCTTTTATAATCTGAGGATGCGACTTAAGAATAATGGGCGACTCGATTTTACATTTTAAATTTGCTGTCATGTGTCGATTTCTCGTGGCTACTGAGACATTTTTATTGAGGACTTGTGGCGCCCCCAAACGATTGTTACCCTTGGCACGTGCCTTGTTTGCCTAATAGTTAATCCAGGCCTATATAAAAGCCTATAAATCTTTCTACAACATGTCCTGATATTAAAACTGAACGTAAAGAAACTGACATCTGATCAATTAGATATATTAACGGTTTAATGAATAACAAAAGAAAAAACTTGTGCAGAATTAACTTCTTTATCAATTATCGCCGATAATTCAGATGCAAGTGATTGAATTAAATCAATTTGCACATCATAACTTAAATAAAGGTCATTTTTCTTTTCAAACGTTAGATGACTGCCTAAAGTGGAATCATATTTGGCTAATAAAGATAACAATTTTTACGAACATTTAAAGCATTTCTTCAACTACCATCCTTAAAGCAAGAATTTTCGCTGTGCCCTCTGAATGGCAAAATTTGTTTTGCTAAGAACAACGTCACGTCTATCATACTTTTCAGTACTTCTCTATTCTTTTCCACTTGACGACGCTCCTGACTGATCAAACCACATATTACTGTTTTGAAATACGATTTTTAGCAAATACTGTCTTATTGAAGTTAAGTGTTGATTAGAAGTTTCTAGTTTAACAATCCTTTTTCTGCTCTAGTGAAACGTTTTATTGTTCACAGAGGGGGTCTTAAGGGGGCGCCATTTTAGACCCCAACAGGGGTGCGGGGGGGGCAAGCCGCCCCCCTGCCCTATAGCTAAATCCACCACTGAATTTTATTACAATTTTGATAAAAATGCAAGACTGGATATAAAACATAAATAAGCTTAGGACGAAAATAATCATGTGCATGAAAGAAGAGTCTACAATGTATAAGATAAGCTGATAACGTGTATAGAAAGCTGGTAAATTAAAAACAATTAAATACAGGCCGGTCGTTCAAACTTTTTTAATATGTTCAGGGTTCAGCTTTATGTCCTTCTATTGCTAGACGTTAAAACCTTGTAACATTTTTAACTGATGCAGTGTGTTCCTACGGAAGCGTTTAGCTGGCCAGACCATCCTTACCCCACCCCCCAACACACCACCTGGGTCCATCCTGATGATGTTCACCCTGTGTCAGCAGGTCAGGGTGAGTGTTTAGTAGAGTCAATTAGTTCCCTTGTTTTAGGGGTTGGGAAGTGTAGTTGATGAAATCTGTAAGGTTGTCACTTCAAAGTGATTAGATTTGAGACAGAGAGAAGGAGCGGGGGTGGGGGAGAGTGGGGAAGAGTGTAAAATGAGACTTTTACAAATAAAAACAAAACAAAAATAGATGAATAGGGAAAAAGAAAAACAGTAAATGAAATTGGTGGAAGGAGCGTAAGTGAGAGCAATAACAAGGGTAAAATAAAGAAATGATAGATTACAGAAGTTAAATGACGGACAAAAAAGAAGAACAAAGATGACTTGAGAGAATGATGTTGAGATTGAAAGGCATTTTAGAGAGACAGATGAGTTTAGTGAATTTAGAAAGACGGAGAAAGGGGAGGACTTGTCACAAAGAGATAACTGATAGTTCTAAAGATAGTTTTTAGTAGGAGTAGACAGTGCTTTTTTTCTAGAGAAAAATGTTTGGGAACTCATTTCACATCTGTTTTTTTAGCCTATGGCAAAGGCTGTTATTCTAATTCTTCTAATAATAACTAATATCATGTCTATGGCTCATAGATATCATATTAGTATAATAGCAGCGTTTGCCATTGGGTTTTTTTATTTGTAAACTGTAATTTACGTCGTTCCCGTGAGTCCCCACCGTAAAATGGACTGACAAAAAGTAAAATGCCGACTATTTATACAAATACGCCCGAATCTGGCCAAAAAAGGTATGGGAACTCAGTTCCCATGAGTTCCCACTGAAAAAAAAGCACTAGGAGTAGTGTACTTGGAGGGGAGGTAACGCAGGCAGACCATTATTACTTTTATTTTTTTTTTGGCACCTCAGAAAGGGTGAAAATAAATATGGAAGACAGGGGAGTACACCATAAAAATCAAAATATGGTAAATAATTAATACGTATAGTCACTAACACTTAACTGAAATACTCGACTATAAGCCGGATTTAGAACAATAAAATAACAATACTGAAATCAGGCTTATACAAACAGAGATGATGCTTAAAAGCACATAAGGTATGGGTAGCTGATAATTATAATGAGTTTGAATGTCACCAAGGAGAATTCATTTTCAAAGTCAATAATTGCATAAAATTAAGAAACAATACTAAAAAACAGAAGAAGTTTCCTATACCTATGGTTTTTAACCAAATACTATAATGTAAAACTCACAAAGTGTAATCAAACATAGATTTCTGTGTAGGCACACTGTGAATTAGTGCCTATATTTTTTATTTATAATCTGATAATACAGAAATTCTCTCCAGGAGAGTAATGAAACAAAGATTTGTGTTTACATGTACTCTATACGAAAATGCGTAGAATAAAGTGAGAGTGACACGACCACGTGATCGTGTGTACATCAGTGGCGAGCCGTAACCAAGATTTGAGCTAGCGGTGAGGTCTACGTCACAGCCACACGGTCTGATTTCTTAGAAATAACACGTTCACATGGTGGCAGTCGTAAAGGAATCTCCTTAAATCACATTGTCCGCCGACAACACGTTTTTGTGTCATTCCCAAATATAAACAAACTTGTAAGTAACATGATTAAACTGAGCATTTTACATCTTGACATTAACCAATTTCTATGATCCTAAAATAAGTAGTAAAATTAGACAATTATAGGGTCGGCTTATGTTCGGGTTTTTGCAAAAACTGGCCATTTTAAAACAGTTTTAGGGGGTCGGCTTATATGCGATGTAGGCGTATATGCGACTACCTACCGTAGGTGTGCTTTAATGTAAATATTGATTCTTTCAACATTTTTTAGCATTGTGCAGTATAGTTTTTGAATAGTTAGTCACAAATTAGTTTAAACGCGTGACTTAAAATATGTGACGTGCCAATGAAATCTTACATTTTAAAGTTCAATAAAAACCGATTTTAAAAAATCATAGACTATCTTTATTTAATTTTTTTAATTGCAGTGAGGGTTAAGGATATTTAAAATATCTATAATAATAGAATGTCGGTGAAAACTGAAATGCAACATAAAATGTAAATCACTTAGGCTAAAGACACTAATGTCTTACCTTCAACAACAAACATTTGACTACCCATACCCCGTCCCCCCCTACCTCCCAATAAACTACATTGTAATTATTTTTGGCCAAATTGACTGACATCTCGCCTACGGTCACCAGACGATGATCTGACGTCTGCGTGGAAGGCCCAGGGATCAAGTGTCGTCTGCTTTCTCATTAGTCGCTCACTCCTGACGCCACTTCGGCTGGCACACGTGACTTCAAAGACTTTTCACTGGTTGGCTCTAATGTACACTTTACTGATCATTAACTCTGTCACGTATAATCGTGGATCCTCGTTAGTTCTGTCACACATACATGTGAACTGTCCCTATTGCGTCACACGTGAACTTTAATGATCATTAATAGTTCAAACTTACCATTCGAATGTCTTTTCCGTATTATCAACAAAATCATCACCCCGACGTGTAACTATGTTGACATATGCCTTGGGGCTTCAGACGGGGAGAAGATGGTACATGTTTATTGTTACGCATGACATTATTGGCTTTTTCCCCGTGGTTGCTAGATGTCACAAAACTGTTCGAAAGTTGTATTGAGTAGTAGAAAAGGCGTTGGGCTACTGTCTGATTGTGAAGCTTGCATTCTGTTGTCTTGTCAGGCTTTATGTGATTCATGTGGTTGTTAAGCTGTTACTTCTGTGGACAGACTAGAGATTATTAGTGATTTTGGTTTTAAAAGGGGGGCGGGCGGTTGCTTACGATATTTAAAGTAAGGGTTATGGGGTTTTAAAACATTTTAAAAGATAAAAAAAACACTTAGCCGCTGAGCCTTTGCATCACAAAAATCTATTTTTATGATCCTGCATATCCGTTTCATGGTTATTTTGTCCCTGATGGTCGACAAGACCAGTTCTAATCATGCCAGCTATTTTCTTTGACGGCTGATTGTGTATATGTGGACCAATATTCCCCAAAAGGTGTGTCCACACATAGGACAATAGATAACTTGGATGTCTTCTTGGGGGTTAGGAGCACGATCCTTCCTGGCTTATTTTCTACTTTTGACAGCTTTTGTATACAAAGGTTCCTGGAGAACCGATCGCTGGCAGCTGGCTTTCTGGAGTCGTTGGGTATGGATTGGATTTTATTTCTTGCTTCTTGCTTTGCTAGTATCATTGTTATCATGTCATCACGTCCGCTAAAACTAAACTAAACGCATATTCTTGAGACCTGAGATTAATCTCTCAAGGCCTTGGCTCATACTTGGGCAACCTGCGCCATCTGCTGAGCAGCGCCATACAACATTGTCTTCACGTGGGACTATTTTGCCTCCTGTACCTCCCCGTCTATGCTTAGCGTGGGACAGGACGACAGCAGGTGTGTCACCGTCTCAGAGGATTGGCTGCAATGACGACAGTTCGAGTCCGCTATATTATTTGAAATTGATAAGGGGCGCGGTGGTCTAAGTTGTAGCGAGCTGGACTACTGAACCGCAGCAAGAACCCGTGCCGGGGCATCGTGCTAACTACACAATTCCATGCTCGTTAGTGGTCAATGAATCTTGTGAACGCTACTGCACTTGTTCCCATGGACCTTCATGGTCTCTAAAGGGATATTTATTTATTTTTTTATTTTTTTTATTTTTATTTTTTTTATAAAAGATTTCATTTTTTAGATTTCAAACTATTAGATTTCGTCTTAAAACTTATTATTAATTGAAATGCTATATATCTGCTAAATCCTAGTACTTTTTTATATTTTATAAATAAGTTTGTACGTGCTCTGATTTTAGCTTTGCAAAACGCACCATTTAGATTCTAGCTATACAAGACTTATTATTTAGCTTTGCAATTATCACCTTTTACGTCCAGAACGTAGGCAGGAGTTATCAATTCTGTATGTTCAAGACACCAACATTCGCTTATTTTAGGTTTGAATGAGAGCATTTACTATTTTGTTATATTTTTATCGTCAGTCAATGCGAGATTCTTTCTGGTAAAAAAAAAAAAAACATTGCGCTTCTGTTTGTTGTGTCTGCTGCTGTCACCAGATTGTTTTCCGCCTCGACGCTGACCCGGGCATCAGCTGGATGCCAACTGATTGATTGCATTCCAAGTCAGACAAACCGAAACCTGCATGACCTGTAGCGGGGGGGGTGGGGGCGGCGTTGTCTTTTTTTATCACTCTTCTTTTTGCGTCGCTGACTCCAACGTGGAATAAAATGCCCACACAAGGAATGACTTTTGTACCCAGTAACCCCATTGACGGCCAGTGTCCATCTCAGCGTCACCAAATCGTGGGGACTGGTCGTCTTTCACCCGGGGATTTCATTACCTCAGGATCAAGCCACATCAGCCCCTTTCCCATGCCCACTCACAAGCGAGTTGGAGTCACGTATCCTGGGGGACAGTGGATTGCTGTAGTTTTTTTAAAGTTTTTTTTTATATATGTTTATTTTTAGCGTGACATGAGTCGGCCGTAGAAAAAGATTTATTTACGAGGGAGGGGAGAGAAATATACGCTTTAAGGGAGGCAAAATGAGTGACGTCCCCTGGGAGTGGACGTGTTGAGCGGAGTGCTGACACGAGTATGAAGACAATGTGATCTATGACGTCAAGGTGTGCCAAGGCCTGGCCTCAGATGGCTGTGAGCACTTTTATAAGACACAAATGGAAAGTAAATATGAGACGGTATATTGTAGAAGGTTACTTGTTTTTGTTTTTTTTAAATAAATATAAAGAGTACATTGGATGTTAAAAAGCACGGGAAAGGGCACACACAAATCTTCTGTACAGAAGAAGCCTAATGTTTAAAATGTAATAAATGAAAATGTAAAGAAGACATCCTGACGAAAGATAAACAAATTGGAAGTAAAGTTGCGAAACGAATAGCATTGTATGCTACTCCCATATCTTTCTTAAAAATGTTATTTATTTATTATTTTAACTGATCAGGAGCGAAAAGAAAATAAGAAAATATAAAAAATATTTTTTAAAGTATAAACAAAATTAAATGAAGACTATGGGGGAAAAAATGTCAAACACATTTATGCAAAAGTACATGAATATAAGATGATTAAAAAATGAGCTGGCGAAAATAGAGAGTGATAGAAAGGGAGACGTTCCAAATTCAGAAAAAAAGGGGGGAGCCAAAAGATGAAAATGGAGGAGGCACCACCACCACCACCCCCTCCCATCCACTGGCACTAGGACAGCAATTTTCCCTCGAGTGTTAATGCGCCCTGTTGTTTTTTAGCGCCGTGTGAGTGATTTCTCTATCGTCACTTTTCGTCAAGTTGGAGCAAACAAGTGGGGGGGAGGGTGGGGGCTATCGTGGGAGAGAGGGTTTGTCCCAAGTTGTCCAGGGTCAATGTTTTGTTTGGAAGGATCGTTGGCAAAGGTTGAATATTTTAGTCACCTGATCTAATGGCTATGAGAGTGGTTTGGATATTTATTTAGGGCCATGTCGTAAATAGTCCGGCATGGACCGTATCATTAGTAATATTATGACTTTGTTATGTCATAAGTAATATTGTTTCTTTGTTATACCATTAGTAATATTATGTCTTAGTTATTTCATAAGTTATATTATGTCTTAGTTATATCATAAGTAATATTATGTCTTAGTTATATCATAAGTAATATTATGTCTGTGTTATATCATATGTAATATTATGACTTTGTTATGTCATAAGTAATATTGTTTCTTTGTTATACCATTAGTAATATTATGTCTTAGTTATACCATTAGCAATATTATGTCTTTGTTATATCATATGTAATATTATGTCTTAGTTATATCATAAGTAATATTATGTCTTTGTTATATCATAAGTAATATTATGTCTTTGTTATATCATAAGTAATATTATGTCTTTGTTATATCATAAGTAATATTATGTCTTAGTTATATCATAAGTAATATTATGTCTTTGTTATATCATAAGTAATATTATGTCTTTATTATGTCTTTGTTATATCATAAGTAATAATACATGGGTCTTGTCATGACTTATCATGCCTTAGTCATATCATAAGTAATAATGATGTTTTGTTTATATCAATAGTAATCATGTTTCTGTGAAATCTTAAGTAATCGTCCCCTGGTAATTTCATAAGAAATTATGTTTTCATCAGTTGATAATTTATCATGCATGAGTCATATCATAAATAATCATACATTTGACCATATTATAAGAAATCAGGCCTGGGTCATTTCATAATATGTCATGCCAAATGTTTTTATCGATTTTTAATGTAAATGAAGTAGGATAAGTAAGAGTACAAAAACCCCCGTTTCCCTCTTTGTTTTAGCGTGTTAGCAACGTCTGAGTTTATTGTAGAGAGATTGTATTATTTATACAAATAAAATGTTAAGTCCTTACTAACTGCCAGAATCTCTCATCACTAAGTTGCAAACTATTTGTGTGGATTGGAGACTGATTTCGACAACATTCCAATAAATTACGTGCTCTAGTCTATTTATATGACACTGAGAGAAAATAACTATAATTGGCAAAGAGCATACAACGTAGTTTTACTTATATAAACTTTCTTCAAATATGTTATTAAAATGGCTAATAATAAGTCTGAAAAAAGAGCACAAGAAGAAAATAAGAGGTAACAAAGGTACATTTTACCTGTGATTTGTAATATATCTAAATATCCAGCCAAAAAGAAGATAAGAGCGAACAAAAAGTATTATATAGCTTAAGTACAAAGGTTAGGTGTTTAAATGTAATAGAAAACATGCTGTAGATGGCATGTGGTGTTAGGATAACCAAAACCTAGTGTGAAAAGCGTATCTTCCAGTTTGGCTCTAACGGCGTGTGAATGCAGTGGAGAAAAGCAGCGAAAGAAAGATCATTAATCCTTATATGATCATGGGTAAAATTTTTATTCAAGCCGCACTCTTCCGTATAGATTTGCTTGCTCACGCTGCCCCTGCCAGTCAATAATAGAAACAGGGCGACCTGTTCCATAGTTTCTCTATGTAAAATAAGAAAAACGAATTAAAAAATATGTGAAATAATACTCAAGATAAAGAAAATGTGTCTCAAGACAGTTCAGAAAATGTGTCCATTATGGCGTGAACAACCGATCTAGAACGACAGGTCCACCATGTTCCGGTGCAACAAAAATGTCAAATTAAATAAACAAAAACGTTTGTGGTATTCAATAAAAGGGAAAAAAAAGAAACTTTTTCCCCATAAGTAGTTAACAGAAGAACTTCGTATAGCATGTAACAACTACAAATACAGTCGTACCAAGAAAAAATCATGTTAAGCCTGGTCCCTTCTGGAACTCTGGACATGTTAGCGCATTTTCGTATTATGTATCAGTACTTATGTTAGATATCAGCATTATGTAGTTATCAGTAATTGTGTTTAGATTTTAGACATATTTTTATTAATTTTCTTGTGTAATGAATATACCTGACATTTTTTTAATTTAAAAGTAATTTCTTTACATTTTAAAAATTTTTATTTTCTCTTTAATCTAACTACAAGTCTCCACAAATGATGACGTAAAACTCTCTAAACTTTTACACATATTCTAATGACGTCAACAAAAAAAAAAAAAACTAATTCTTTTGCACGCCTTCGCACCACTCTTGAATGCCTGAGAAATGATGTATTCGACTTCCGGCAATGGCGGCCGTTCCCTGCGCCAGTGTTACCTCTCGATTCGCAAAGTTTTTTGGTAGTTTTAACGGGGTTTTTTAACGGATCGAGTAACTGAGTGTTGATGCACAAATGGCAGGTCAGAACATACAAAAAACATATATACATCATGGGTCTAGGACTTATGGATGCAGTGATCAAAGGTGATGACAGACCGACGGACGGACGGACGGACGGACGGACAAAACGGGTGCAATAGCGCATTCGACTTCTCGAAAATGCGCTAAAAAAGCTTCAAGATGCTAAAAATGCAAGATATGAAAGGCCTGTGAAGAAGTTTTTGTACCGAGATACGAAAAAAATCCAAGATACGATAAAATGTTCAGCTGACAAGAATCATTGGACATCCCGTGATTGCATTCAACGCGCTAACAACAGTTCTTGCGCAGTTCAACGACATTTGCCTGACTCTGTTCATAAACCTAGTAAAATGCAGTCAAAAACAAGCTTAAAGCTTTATTGAATCAACATTTGTAAAGAGAACATTAGTGAGTGAAGTTTTTAAAATATTTTCTAAAAATAAGTCAAGAAGACGTTTGTGAAATTGAGAAAAAAAAAGAATAATGAAAGGTAAATTGAAAATTAAAAAGTGCAGAATTTTTATTTTAAGTATCAACGTGTATATACCAGCTCCTCCACATCTTTACGGCATTTCCTTGTGTTCTTTTACACTTGTGTCGTCCAGAATAGCATCTCACTTTACTGCGGTATTTATATTACTAACTGGACTTTCTTTTATAATCCTGAATGTAAACACTATTTATGGGCATCATTGAAAGCCTATTTCAAAGTGTTCTCATTTCTCAACCCCCCCCCCCTTTCCCAAACCCATTCAAAATCTTTTTTTTAACATTTGAAGATTTTATCCTCAATGAAATGCTTTTCATTAATTTCTTTGCCCGCTGAGACCTACCCCAAAATCTATGATTGGAATTGTTTGGTCTGCTGTTACAAAAAAACATCTGCGATTGGCATTGTTTGGTCTGCTGTTACAAACAAAACAGCTCTCATTGGCATTTGTTGGCTACTGAAACAAACATAAGATCGCTTACTTCCATTTACTTAACTTCCAAACCAAATATAATTTAATCCAATTTATTTGCTTGTATCTACAAACCAAACATCATTGAATTTGATTGATTTATTTACATTTACAAACCAAACATCACTCTTTGACATCGACAAACACAAAAATAACACCAGTGCATGTAGTTTCAGACACTGCTACCTTGGGGCAGATTACTGAACAAAATAAGAGAAGACAAGAATCAGCCAGAGACCAAACCCACATAAGCCCCTGACATCTGGCTTTTATCGGTCGCTCTGGTGGCAAGAAAGGAAATTAGCTTGCCGGGAAATCCCCGATCCACCCGCTCCCCCACCCCCTGAACATTGTCTCCATCGGCGTTGTGTTTTGCTACTGTTATTGTTCGTTTACTTAACACTTAACGCTTGTCAGGGTTTTTTTTTACTTTCTCGGACTATTTTTATTTTTCGAATGTTTTTTTCTCTTTTCTTTTCCGTCTCAAGTTATTTAATACTCATTTGACTACAGGACAGTCAACAGCAAAGGCATTTTTTGCGGCCCACGACACGTTTACATATTTATAAAAATTTACATTACATTTTTCAATTGCTCTATTGCCGGTGTTTGAACTTTTGTAAAAGTGCCATCTTGACCAGGAGAAAAATCTTACCTACTTATTTATTCGCAGTATTTCGATTGATTTCGGGTAGCGCTCTAAGCGGATATCCGGTTTATTATCGTTCACTGTTGACTGCATTGTATAAATTTGATTTGATTATATTTTTTTCAAAACCAAGTGTCAATGTCTCCTGTTTCGAAAAAGAGAAAACTCACAGACAAAAAGAAAGTTTTTCAAGTCAGATGGGAGGATTTATATTTTGTGACTGAAGTCAGCGATAACATTCAATGTCTCGTTTGTAAGCAAACGATAGCGGTTCCGAAGGAGTTCAACGTGCGTCGACACTACGAAACAATGCACCGTGTCAAATATGACCCATACACCGGCAAAGTCAGAGAGGAGGACGTTATTCAACTTAAATCAGCATTATACAAAAAAATAAGTTTTTTCCACCAAAATTAACCAGTCCAACGAGGATTCCATGAGAGCAAGATTAGCAATAAGTGAGATGATAGCAAAGGCATCACGACCCTTTACTGAGGGTTCGTTAATACAAGAATGTCTTTTAACTGCAAGTGACATTTTATGTCCGAATCAAAAGAAACAGTTTGAAGGTATAAGCTTGTCAGCCAACACAGCAACCAGCAGGATTATAGATTTAGCAGCAAATGTGGAAAAGCAATTAACAGAAACTGCTATGGACTTCGACGAAATTTCAATTGCTCTCGATGAGAGCACAGATGTGTCAGATACCGCACAATGTGTTGTGTTTATCAGAGGTGTGGACCGCAATTTAAATGTGACAATAATATTCCTGCAACTGTTACCATTGAAGGGTACTACAACTAGACGTTATTTATTTCAAGCCCTGGAAAAATGCATTGAGAAGTATAACTTGCCATGGGATAAACTTGTATCTTTGGCCACAGACGGTGCACCGTCAATGTGTTCTCAAGATGTAGATGTTGTTGGATTAGTGAAAAACAAATTAAACAGCAGGAATCAATTTCACTAGTATACCCTGCATTTTGCATCAAGAAGCCCTTGGTAGTAAAAGCGTACAGATGAAAGAGGTGATGGATGTAGTAGTTAAAATAGTCAAGTATGTACTTCTCGGGGACTTAATCACAGGCAGTTCACGTCATTTCTTGCAGATATGGATCTGAGTACGGTGAACTTTTTTTTTCACACTTAAGTAAGATGGCTAAGTCGTGGAAATGTTTTGAGGAGTTTCTTTGCACTTAGACATGAAATCTCTTCATTCATGAGAATGAAAAAATAAGGCAGTTGCTTTACTGACTGATTCTACATTTCAATGCAACCTTGCTTTTCTAACTGATATAACGGATCACTTGAATACACTGAACACAAAGCTTCAAGGTACACCACAGGTTATTACACAGATGTACGACAGTGTGAAATCCATCAGAGTTAAACTACGTTTATGGATGAAGCAACTTGGTGATGGCAATTTGGCCCATTTCTCAACTCTGAATTCCTTAGGCACAGTTGACCCCAAATGCTTGAAAGAATATGCGGCTTTGATGTCTGAGTTACTTCAACAGTTTTATGTTTTGCAGACTTTAAGTTACTGGAGCCACAATTTCAACTTTTTTCGACGACATTTGCTGTAGAAATTGACACTGTTGCAGACAAATTGCAAATGGAGTTGGAACTCCAGTGTGATACTATCTTAAAGCAGAAATATGCAGAAGCAGGGATTCCCGAATTCTACACGTTTCTTTCACGAGAAAGATTTACAATGTAACTCTCTGCTACTGCAAGAATTATTGCAATGTTTGGCAGAACGTATGCATGTGAACAGTTTTTCTCATCCATGAAAGTTAACAAATCTGTACTGAGGTCACAGCTCACTAATGAACATTTGCAAGCAACACTGAGATTGGTTTCTTCTCACAAAATCAGGCCTAATATTGATGCCCTTGTTGACTCAAAACGCTGCCAGGTCAGCAGTCAGTACAGAAAGTGACTAAAACCTAAGTTGACCAAATACAGATACGCAAATACGGTACTTAAATTGACTACATTATATTTGTAATCAATGGATTTTAGAAAGTTTGTAAGGCACTACGTTTTTATATGCTGTCTTGTTTATTAACTTTTTATAATTTTTAAACAAGTTCTGGCTATGCGGCCCTCGAGGTACTTTAGAAGTCATCACTTGCCCCTTGGAACTATTTGAGTTTGAGACCCCCTGCTTTAGGCCATGGTCTCTAATTATAAGTCAGTTTTAAAATCAAATTTTGAGTGTCAAGATTCGAAAAATACTTGAGCTAATGTTAGCACTGGTGTATATACTAGTTGTTGGTACAGGTGTGTGAATTAGTTGTTAAAACTGGTGTATGCACTAGTTGTTGGTACAGGTGTGTGAATTAGTTGTTAAAACTGGTGTATGTACTAGTTGTTGGTACAGGTGTGTGAATTAGTTGTTAAAACTGGTGTATGTACTAGTTGTTGGTACTGGTGTGTGTATTAGTTGTTAGAACTGGTGTGTGTATTTGTTGTTAGTACTGGTGTGTGTATTAGTTGTTAGTACTGGTGTGTGTATTTTTTGTTAGTACTGGTGTGTGTATTAGTTGTTAGTACTGGTGTGTGTATTTGTTGTTAGTACTGGTGTGTGTATTACTTGTTAGTACTAGTGTGTGTATTAGTTGTTAGTACTGGTGTGTGTATTTTTTGTTAGTACTGGTGTGTGTATTTGTTGTTAGTACTAGTGTGTGTATTTGTTGTTAGTACTAGTGTGTGTATTTGTTGTTAGTACTGTTGTGTGTATTAGTTGTTAGTACTGGTGTGTGTATTAGTTGTTAGTACTAGTGTGTGTATTAGTTGTTAGTACTGTTGTGTGTATTAGTTGTTAGTACTAGTGTGTGTATTTGTTGTTAGTACTGGTGTGTGTATTAGTTGTTAGTACTGTTGTGTGTATTAGTTGTTAAAACTAGTGTGTGTATTAGTTGTTAGTACTGTTGTGTGTATTAGTTGTTAGTACTAGTGTGTGTATTTGTTGTTAGTACTGGTATGTGTATTTGTTGTTAGTACTGTTGTGTGTATTAGTTGTTAGTACTAGTGTGTGTAATTGTTGTTAGTACTGTTGTGTGTATTTGTTGTTAGTACTGTTGTGTGTATTTGTTGTTAGTACTGTTGTGTGTATTTGTTGTTAGTACTAGTGTGTGTATTTGTTGTTAGTACTAGTGTGTGTATTTGTTGTTAGTACTGTTGTGTGTATTTTTTGTTAGTACTAGTGTGTGTATTTGTTGTTAGTACTGTTGTGTGTATTTGTTGTTAGTACTAGTGTGTGTATTTGTTGTTAGTACTGTTGTGTGTATTTGTTGTTAGTACTGTTGTGTGTATTTGTTGTTAGTACGGTTGTGTGTATTAGTTGTAAGCAGTAAGCAGTGATGTCTTAATATTTTAAAAGTTGTAAGCCATCACATAAAATAATTTTGATAACATTTGAACATTTCTTTTTGCTATTAGAGATAATATTTGTCATTCGAATCATCCTATAAGTAAGCGTCTTGTCCCCAGCAGCATGTCAATTTTAAGTAGATAACAATATCTTTAGCGTGCACCACAAAGTATTAATTATAACTTGAGTAAAAACATAAAATTTTATATTTTTGACGGTACACATCCTTACAGACAAACGCCCATCCCCTTCATTTTTAAGTATAAACATCACAATGACCACAAGGTCATCAGGTTCAAAGTAGTCGTTTCGTGCAATCGAGTGATTTGTTTTATTGTGATGAAAGACGATTTGCTTGTGTTGTCATGACAACGGATTTCCCAACAAGACCTTGTTGACATGACATTGCACTTGGAGGGTTGGGCTGATGTAGGATAAATTGAAACATTAGTTTTAATGGTGAAACTGAAGTTTTCTGTCTAAAATCCTGTCCCAGGGTTGGTAAAACGCGGACCACATAACAGATGCAGTACTTTCTTTGCCGCGCAGAAACCCGTAAAATTCGTAAAATTCAATAAAATTATGTTAAAGTCGACATATTTGTGGTTCCCCTGAAAATGACAGATTTGAAGTGTAGCCATCAGAATGTTCACGACACACTGGAGAAAACATCGCCGTTAAAACTTTGTTTACAACTGATCTAGTCTAACACTACAGCAAGCAGAAATGAACTTTGCTGTAAAAAAATATGAACCTATATGAATTCTTTTTTTACATCCTTAATGACGTTTGTTGTTTTTTTGTTGTTGTTGTTGTTGTTTTTTTTTTTTTTTTTTTTTTTTTTTTTTTTTTTTTTTTTTTTTTTTTTTTTTTTTTTTATTGGCATTAGCTTTGCCTTTGGGATACTCACTACTATGAAAGAAAAATTTTTTTAAAGCTATTTATGGCAGAGTTCATCAGATAAAACGGGTTGTACGAAAGACTTTTCGAAGCACGCGTGTCTGAACCCCTACATCTGGGTGGTCTAAGAAAAGAGTTTAAGGGTGCATGTTTTGATTTGTTGGGTTGTTGTTTTGTTTACACAATTAGCCACAGAAGAAACATCATTTGTCAAATGTTTGATGCTCATCGGTGTGACAGTCCACGAATATGTAACAACATATCTACTGATCACCGTTTCTTACGAAATTCCTTCAAGCCTTAGTATGTTGCCTTGTTGACGTTTTGAGGTCACTACTTTCAAATGGCTAAAGATTAAAACGAATTTAAAGCAGTTATTATTATTAGAAAAATAAAATATTTAGTTTTTAAATTGGAGCGGGGTAAGGAAAGTAGTTGACCATAAAATTATTAACTCATTTCTATGAAGCGCGAAACAAAATAAAATATAGACTACATCCCGGCGTGTAAAGTGTCTCATTTTTTCTGTCATTGTTACATAATTTCAAACTCATAAGGTCAATGACCCCTATGTCTGACGTATTCCAACGATGACATTTACACACCAAGTGCTGGAAAGTCAAATCTTTTTTTTTCTTACACACTTGGAGCATAATTAACGTTATCCAATTTACTTCAACTCTAATTATTGCTATCGTGCTAAAAGTTGGAAACCCCGGGGGCAGTTTTAAAAAAAATCTTTTGGCTACACAAAGTTACAAAGAGATATGCACTGCACACAGTTCACTTAATTGATAAGGGGAAATACTAGGTTTTTAAAGAGGTAATATTTGTTATTAATTTGTCCGGTTTACAGTTCTGTTTACATGATAAAAAACGTTTGTCAAGTAAGGTTAAGTTAGATGTCTCCTGTGTCCAGTAAGGTTAAGTTAGATGTCTCCTGTGTCCAGTAAGGTTAAGTTAGATGTGTCCTGTTAGGCTGCAATGAATAATTTGGGACATGACGTAAAGGAAAATCAAATAATTCATGCACGTATAGGTAAATGTATTTAACTTTCTCCCTCCTTCTCTCTCTCTCTCTCTCTCTCTCTCTCTCTCTCTCTCTCTCGCTTTCTCTCTCTCTGTCTTTAGGGTGGCAGAAATTAACGATTAATTTCTCGATTAATCGGTAAAAATGTTATAGATTAAAATTATTTTAATAGATAAATAGCGATTAAAATAAACAATAATTATTTAGGCAAATGAAACGATTTATTAATAAGCAATTCATTATTAAATATTGGTAATGCTTTCCTCTTTTTACTTACACATTTCTTCATTGAAAAAAAGAAGTAATTTAAACTTTAAAAAAAGCTGTTTTTATAAGGAAAATGATATAAAAATTAAACATTGTTTTTACTTAATTAACAAAAACAAAATTAAAATTTATTGTCATCATATTGTACAACTTATATTTAAATTTAAAAAAATATCAATAGCCTTTTTTTTTTGTTGCTTCCCTTGAAAATATCAAATTGATGTCGTCATTCATCTTGTTATTAATCAAAATTATCTAATAATTATTGGTTAATTTGTCAAAAGTTAACGCTTAAAAGTAAATTAATCAATACAGCACTAAAAAATATCCTTTTTTATAAGGACAATGATATAAAAAATCATGTTAAGCCTGGTCCCTTTTTGGACTCAGGACGTATTAGCGCATTTTCGTATTATATATCAGTACTTATGTTAGATATCAGCATTATGAAGTTATCAGTAATTGTGTTTAGATTTTAGACAAATTTTTATGAATTTTCTTGTGTAATGAATATACTTGAAATTTTTTTTTATTTAAAAGTCATTTCTTTACATTTAAATTTTTTTTTATTTTCTCTTTAATCTAACTACAAGTGGTTTGTGGTCACTGAAATAGGACTCATAAATGAAACATTCTAAATTGTAATCAGCTAATCGCCCAAATACTCCGTCAATTGTTGTTTGATAGATCGTGGTTGCCAATCTTGTTGAAAGTAGTTGAATGTTGAAGTTTGTTTCGAAAAAGTTTTCAATTTCTGCCCCTGGGCCGCTAAGATCTTGATTGAAGTCACCACAAATGATGACGTAAAACTCTCTAAACTTTTACACATATTCTAATGAAGTCAACAAAAAAAACAGAAAGTAAAAACTCTTCAATGCTTGAAAACGATGTATTCGACTTCCGGCAATGGCGGCCGTTGCCTGCGCCAGTGTTATCTCTCGATTCGCAATGTTTTTTGGTAGTTTTAACGGGGTTTTTTAACGGATCGAGTAACTGAGTATTGATGCACAAATGGCAGGTCAGGACATACAAAAAACATATGTACATCATGGGTCTAGGACTTATGGTTGCTGAGATCTAGGGTGATGACAGACGGACAGACGGACAAAACGGGTGCGATAGCGCATTCGACTTCTCGAAAATGCGCTAAAAACACATTTTTTAAAAACTATTTAACAATAACAAAATTAATCATAAAACAGTGTAGTTATATGAGCGATGTAAAGAGTGAAAATTACTAATTCTCGTATTTCCCTTTTAGCTAGAGCATGATACCTTGGATAGTTGAGCAATAGATATTAGCAATGGTAAGAGGAGTATAAAAAATCACTCCCCTGGGGGCCGGGGGCCAAATTTATTTGTTCTGATATAAAAACAGACTCATTACCTATTATCTAATATTCGGTGATGGTAGAAGCATAAAAGTTTGGAAATTTGTTGAGGAGGCACTCACGATGAAAATTAACAAAGCAAAATTTTAAAACTCCTGCTCATGTGGGGCCAACGGTTATAAAATTTAAAAACCACTAATTCTCCTATGTCCGAGTAGGTAGAAGTATGAAATTTTCGAAAGTTGTTGAGTACACTTCTGCGATGGTAACAGGCGAAATAAAATATTTATAACACTTATTGGAAGCCTGGTGCCCGAATATTGTGTTGTTTTTTTACTCATATAAGCTATATTAAAATTGAAAATCTTTAATTCTACTATTTGGAAAAATGGGAATTTGGAAAGTTGTTAATTACACTACTACGATGGTGCAGTCTTAACTGGTGTGCCAGAGTCTTGGGATTGCTGGTATATAATTGCAGACACTATGATTTTCTGATAGGCAATTGTATTTGACCTGCTTTAAGATATATGTACCCGTATACTTCATGCAAATAAACAGTATAGTACGCTTCTAAAGAAAACCTCATTTAAAACCCGTGAGAAGCCGGGTACTTGCCTCTAGTATATATATATATATATATATAAGACGCATTTGTTGTCCGTGTGTCTGTCTGTCTGTCTGTCTGTCCGTATGTCTGTCTGTCTGTTCCCTAATAACTCAAGATCCAGACAACCCAGTCAAGTGAAATTTAGTAAACGTACACACAATTATATGGGGAAGGTTCTTAAATAGGTTTCGTTCCATAAATTCACACTCAGGGCGCCGGGGGGGGGCCAACAACTTTTTTTCCTTATTTGAGCTATATAAAAAATGAAATTCAGCAATTTTTCTATTTCTCGAGGAGGCAGAAGCATGAAATTTTAGGAAATTGTTTAGTACACTTCTGCAATGGTAACGGGCAAAAATATATTTCAATTACCTCTTTCTGGGGGCACGGGGCCCAAATTTAGTTTTTTCCCTTATATGAACTATTTATAAAAACTGAAAATCACTAATTATCCTATTTTACGTATAGGTAGAAGCATGAAACTTTGGCAAGTTGTTAAGTAAGCTAACCCGACGATATTTTGAAATAAACAATTTTAAGCTCCCCACTCATGGGGAGCCAGGGGCCCAAATGTAGTGGTTTTTTTTTTACTTATATACACTATATAAATAGTGAAAATCACCCATTCTACAATTTCCCACGTAGGTAGAAGAATGAAACTTTGGGAAGTTGTTAAGTACACTCTCCTAACGCTAATTTGCAAAATAGAATTTTAAACTTCCCACTCATTGGGGGCCGGGGGCCCAAAGGTAGTTTTTTCTTATATTATAAACTCACTCATCATTAATTCTCAAATTTACCGTTTAGGTGAAATCATGAAACTTTTGGAAATTCTTGAGCATACTCTCCCGACAATAATGGCAATCGTTCCATCAATTCCAAATCTAGGGGCCGGGGCCCAAAAACTTTTTTCCTCCGTTATTTGAGGTATATAAAATTGAAAATACTAATTATCCTATTTCCCGAGTAGGCAGAAGCATGACATATTAGGATATTGTTTAGTACATTACCCAAATTATAACAGGCGAAAATATATTTTTATTATTACTTTCTGGGGTCCAGGGGCCCAAATGTTTTTTTCCCTTATGAGCTATATAAAAATTGAAAATTACCAATCCTCATATTTCCCGTGTCTGTCTGTCTGTCTGTCTGTCCGTATGTCTGTCTGTCTGTTCCCTAATAACTCAAGATCCAGACAACCCAGTCAAGTGAAATTTAGTAAACGTACACATAATTATATGGGAAAGGTTCTTAAATAGGTTTCGTTCCATAAATTCACACTCAGGGGCGCCGGGGGGGCCAACAACTTTTTTTCCTTATTTGAGCTATATAAAAAATGAAAATCAACAATTTTTCTATTTCTCGAGGAGGCAGAAGCATGAAATTTTAGAAAATTGTTTAGTACTCTTCTGCAATGGTAACGGGCAAAGATATATTTCAATTACCTCTTTCTGGGGGCAGGGGGCCCAAATTTAGTTTTTTCCCTTATATGAACTATTTATAAAAACTGAAAATCACTAATTATCCTATTTTACGTATAGGTAGAAGCATGAAACTTTGGCAAGTTGTTAAGTAAGCTAACCCGACGATATTTTGAAATAAACAATTTTAAACTCCCCACTCATGGGGAGCCAGGGGCCCAAATGTAGTGGTTTTTTTTTACTTATATACACTATATAAATAGTGAAAATCACCCATTCTACAATTTCCCACGTAGGTAGAATAATGAAACTTTGGGAAGTTGTTAAGTACACTCACCTAACGCTAATTTGCAAAATAGAATTTTAAACTTCCCACTCATTGGGGGCCGGGGGCCCAAAGGTAGTTTTTTCTTATATTAAAAACTCACTCATCATTAATTCTCAAATATACCGTTTAGGTGAAATCATGAAACTTTTGGAAATTCTTGAGCATACTCTCCCGACAATAATGGCAATCGTTCCATAAATTCCAAATCTAGGGGCCGGGGCCCAAAAACGTTTTTCCTCCGTTATTTGAGGTATATAAAATTGAAAATAACTAATTATCCTATTTCCCGAGTAGGCAGAAGCATGACATTTTAGGATATTGTTTAGTACATTACCCAAATTATAACAGGCGAAAATATATTTTTATTATTACTTTCTGGGGTCCAGGGGCCCAAATGTTTTTTTCCCTATATGAGCTATATANAAAGACTAATATATGCTATATAAATACTGAAAATCCCCCATTCGACTATTTCCCGTGTAGGTAGAAGAATGAAACTTTGGGAAGTTGTTAAGTACACTCTCCTAACGCTAATTTGCAAAATAGAATTTTAAACTTCCCACTCATTGGGGGCCGGGGGCCCAAAGGTAGTTTTTTCTTATATTAAAAACTCACTCATCATTAATTCTCAAATTTACCGTTTAGGTGAAATCATGAAACTTTTGGAAATTCTTGAGCATACTCTCCCGACAATAATGGCAATCGTTCCATAAATTCCAAATCTAGGGGCCGGGGGCCCAAAAACGTTTTTCCTCCGTTATTTGAGGTATATAAAATTGAAAATAACTAATTATCCTATTTCCCGAGTAGGCAGAAGCATGACATTTTAGGATATTGTTTAGTACATTACCCAAATTATAACAGGCGAAAATATATTTTTATTATTACTTTCTGGGGTCCAGGGGCCCAAATATTTTTTTCCCTTATGAGCTATATAAAAATTGAAAATTACCAATTCTCATATTTCCCGTGTAGGTAGAAGCACGAAAGTTTGGCAAGTTGTTAAGCACACTCTACCGACGCTAATTTGCAAAAAAAGAATTTTAAAATCCCACTCTTGGGGGCTAGGGGACAAAATGTAGTTTTTTCTTATATGAAAAGCCGTCTTATCTCTAATTCTCAAATTTACTCAAATTTACCGTTTACGTAAAAAATGAAACTTTTGGAATTCATTGAGCACACACCCTCCAAACAAAAATGGAGAAAAAATCTTTTCAAATTCTCCTTCAGGGTGTGACTGGTGTTCCCACATGTATTTTTTTCCTTAAATGAGCTGTGTTCCACATCTCCAATGGTAACAGGTGAAAACATATTTAAATTATCTCTCTAGGGGAACCGGGGCCGAATGTATTTTTCTTCGTTATATGAGCGATACAAAAAGTGAAAATTACTAATTCTCCTATTTCCCGTTTAGGTAGAAGCATAATACTTTGGGAAGTTGAGAAATACATAACTGCCATGGTAATATAGTGTTGTTTTTTACTCATATAAGCTATATAAAAATTGAAAATCTTTAATTCTACTATTTGGAATAATGGGAATTCGGAAAATGTTAATTACACTACCACGATTGTGCAGTCTTAACTGGTGTGCCAGAGTCTTGGGATTTCTGGTATAGAATTGCAGACACTATGCTTTCCTGATAGGCAATAGAATTTGACCTGCTTTAAGATAAATGTACCCTTTTACTTCATGCAAATAAATAGTAGATTACGCTTCAACAGAAAACCTCATTTAAAACCCGTGAGAAGCCGGGTACTTGCCTCTAGTATATATATATAAGACGCATTTGTTGTTTATTTGTTGTCCGTGTGTCTGTCTGTCTGTCTGTTCCCTAATAACTCAAGATCCAGACAACCCAGAAAAGTGAAATTTAGTAAACGAACACACAATCATATGGGGGAGGTTCTTAAATAGGTTTCGTTTCATAAATTCACATTCATGGGCGCCGGGGGCCTAAAAACTTTTTTTTCCTTATTTGGGCTATATAAAAAATGAAAATCAACAATTTTTCTATTTCTCGAGGAGGCAGAAGCATGAAATTTTAGGAAATAGTTGAGTATACTTCTGCAATGGTAACAGGCAAAAATTTATTTAAATTACTTCCTTCTTGGGGCTGGGGGCCAGAATTTAGTTTTTTCTCTTATATGAACTATATATAAAAACTAAAAATCACTAAATATCATATTTTACGGATAGATAGAAGCATGAAACTTTGGCAAGTTGTTAAGTGTCAAGGTATGAGAATCACTGTCAATGAATGGTTCTGAGTTGTTGCTGAGTTGGCAATGAGTTTTGTGAGTTGTTGTGAGAATGTTTTGAACGGTGTTCAGAGACTGACTTGTGGAAGGTCAGGCAATGACTTGAGAGTGCGCGCAAGGGCTATATATAGTGTGGGTCTGTGTAGTGTGTAAAGAGACGAGTAAGAGACGAGCGAGAGACGAGAGGAGAAAAGATACGAGAGACTTGTAACGTCAGTGTGCGGACGTCGGCCAGGGCTGTGTTGTTGAAGGATGGTGGTCTCGAGGTTTGCTCGAACACTAGAAGGCTGGTGTTATCGAGGTTGGCTCGAACACTAGAAGGCTGCGAGCCTGTATGCCTGTGCCGTGAGGTCTCGAACGCTGTAAAGACTGTGATCCTGTAAGCCTGTATACTGTGATGTCTCGATGGCTGTAGGAAGGATTTTACGTGTATTTATAGTTCAATAAAGAACATCTTCTATTCTACAAGAGTCTGTCTTTATTAAGATAGTATCCAGAACCCAGTACGCAACAGTGGGGGCTCCGTCAGTGGACCTCTGGAAACTCTTGTCGAACATCGAAGGGTCGGCCACGTCATCAGGTCCGATGTGTGGTCTGTAAAGTCTACGAGAGAGGCAACCGCCTCGTTGCTGGCCGGTGTGTTGTCGGAGACGTCCTGTCCGTGAGGGAGACGTCTGCCTCCGCGTTGATGGCCTGTGTGTTGTCGGGGACTGCCTGTCCTTGAAGGAGACATCTGCCTCCTAGTTGCTGAACTGTGTGTGGTCAGGGACTGCCCTGTCCTTGAGGGAGACATCTGTCTCCTTGTAGCTGCCAAGGTGTCGTCGATGACCGTCCCGTCATTGAGAGAGACATCCCCTCCTTGTTGCTGTCAGTGCGTCGTCGATGACCGTCCCGTCATTTAGAGAGACATTCCCTCCTTGTTGCTGCCAGGTGTTGTCGATGACCGTCCCGTCATTGAGAGAGACATTCCCTCCTTGTTGCCGCCAGTGTGTCGTCGATGACCGTCCCGTCATTGAGAGAGACATCCCCTCTTCGTTGCTGCCCAGTGCCAACGGTGTCGTCGGTGGACAATTTATTGTAATTCATGGACAAATGTGTAGTGCTTGTTTTTCTTTTTGTGAAAGTGTGTTCTCTGGTTCTGGCAATCAAGGCAAGTACTATTAATTTTTTTTATGATTGTTAAAAGTATTGGGTAATAGGAAATTGATGTTAGATATTTTATTTGTTTTTCCTCCAACCCCTGGATCCCAGTACAATAGTAGGAAGTTGAGATGGAAACCGTGCAATTAATAAGGGAGGAAATTGAGCTTTTGAGACAAGCAGGGGTACAGTTAGAGGGACAAGAGCTAAAAACGTTTGTATTAGAGCAGTGGAGAAGAAGGGAACAGAGAGAATATGAAGAAAAACAGAGAGAGTACGAAGAGAAAAAATTAAGGGAACAGAGAGAGTGTGAAAATAATAAATTAAGGGAACAGAGAGAACAGAGAGAATATGAAGAGAAAAAATTAAGGGAACAGAGAGAGTGTGAAAAGAATAAATTAAGGGAACAGAGAGAATATGAAGAGAAAAAATTAAGGGAACAGAGGGAACATGAATTAAAATTGCTAGAAATAGAAGCTGCAGGAAAAAAATATAGGGAAAGTAGAGAAATAAAAATAGAGTCTAGGAAAGCAGAACAAAGTGAAGAAATTATTGAAAGTGCGATAGAGAAACCTAACGATACACTGAGTGAGCTAGAGGCAATATGGTGCTGCGCTCAAAGTAAATTAACGGCCTTAGCAAAAAAATGCAAAGAACAAAATAGAAAACTTGAGGACGAGGAAATGGAGTTAAAGACTTCAAAAATGAAAATTGACCAAGTGAAGATTAACTTAGTTGAAAAGGATGAGTTTGTAGAAAAAATACAGAGAGAACCAAACGATAGCATATTAGAAAATACAGATAGGGTAGAACTAGCTCTTAGTGAAGAGACTGTAGTTACATTTAACGCTACACTCAGTGAGGGAGACGATGCTGAAAAGTTGAGAAGGGGGATAGAAATAGGAAAGAATTATGACACAAATCTAAAGTCAACTAGATTGTGCCAGGCGCCTTTTTTTTTAAGACCAACTAACTTGTCCTTTTTTGATAAATACGAATTATTAAACTTTATGAAATGTACGCAAAGTATTTATTTAATAATAATAATAGGTGTTGTATTTTGCGCACCGATGCACACCAAACAATGACGTCATCATATTAAATATTTTTACAGCGCTCATCAACACAGGATTTTTCAACTAAACTAACTGCTGTAGACTATCGTACATCGCTCCTCAGCGTTTCAACTAAACTAACTGCTGTAGACTGTCGTACATCTCTTGCGTTACGCGTTACGTTACAGAACCACACCACTGGGCTATTATATATATTATGATAAAAGATTACGAAAATTGGAACATAGAAATTGAGAGAAATCTAACTAGTATAATGCAGGACACTGAAGAAGAGTTAAAGAAGTCTGAAGTAGAGAAAGATGAACTATTGGAGAGGTTACAAATTGAACTAGTAGAAAAAGAGAGAGAGAAATGATATATGGACGAATTATTGGCTCAGAAAGAAGAGGACATTATTGAAATGTGGAGGATCGTTAGGGAAAAAGAAGAAATAAATTATGATTTAAGTATGAAATTGATAGTGAAAGAGGATGAAATTTTGATATTAAAAGAAGCCCTAATAGAGAAGGAGGGAGCAATTGAAAGTAAACAAGTTGACCATGGACAGAATCAGAGGTCAACTGTAGAAAAGTTAGTTGAAAAGACAGAACAGAGCAGAGTTACACTAGGGGAGAAAGTTACAATAGTCATAATGGATGAATGTAGTGAGGGAAAAACTGCAAATTGTGTTGCAGGAAGGGTGGAAAAAAGCATCCACAATTATGAAAATGTGAAAAGTAAGGAGAACCGCTGCAGTGGGTTCACGCAAAATTATGACAGGTGCTCAGGGGAAGTTGGTGTTGACTTGTTAGAAACGGGCTATGTTTATGACGACGGGACAAACTTTTTCGTGAACAAGAAGACAGGGAGAGTTACTATGTGGGGACAAGACAAACCAGAAATAACCAGACCGTGACCGATAGTAACTCAAATAGGCGTCACAACCCGTGTAGAATTAGAGAGAATTACAGAGACTGTGAATCAGATGACCGGGATGCTTGGCCGTTGTGGCTAAGAATTTGGTTGATGGTGGGGTTCATTATAAAAATATTGATAAGCGGGCGTGGGTACAAGTGGGTCGCCACGAACATGGACGGTAGTGAAGATACCCTTGACACGAGTTGGGGGTTATGTAACAGTGCCATGTTAAAAGTCCCGCCTAGGCTCACGTGGGAAACGGGCAGTCAGAATAACGGTAACCAGGGGCGTGTACTAGTAGTAGTAGAAGATAAACGAAATATACCACCAAGTACAATGACTATGATTTTTTTTGCTGGGTTTGTCAACAAGTTGATGACTAAAGATAACTAAGAGGACTTGATTATGATGATGTTTTTGCCTTGGTTGAAAAATTATTTTGAGGACAATGTGACGGGGTCTCACTAAAGTTGAATGTGTAACATAAAAATTCAAACATAGAGACCTCAAATTTTTTGATGTGATAAAATATTGTGTATGAAGATGTACTCTTTTTGCTGATCATTATGAGGATATGATGATGGTTATGTTTTATATTATGGGTATGGATAGATAAGTTGTTATCTCCATATGCCGTATGTATTGATGGATGCACATGATTGCTATATAAATGATTGTAATGGGTTAAATACAATCATGCTGAAATATTACAGTTTGGATAAGTGGTTATCCCTGTAAGATTACCTCATGCTGGAGGCAATCCTGGAATAAATATCGTAAGAATTTATATGAGGAACCAGTAGAGTCAGTTAAAGCAACCCGTGTAACCTGTTAATATAGTAATCTTGAATATTCATGTTGTATATATGTTATGATTTTGATTATTTACACAATGAAAATGTGAGTTATGCCAATGATGAGGATCATGAACTAGTATTTAGCCTGACCTGTATAGCAGGGGAGATAAGCTGTACTGAGATATAATTAACTACGTCCTGTGCAACAGGAGTGATGGGCAGTTTTTGGTAATACAATTAACCAAGTTCCTGGTGGCAGGAATGGCGGGCTGTATTTATATCCCAATAGGACTGTGGCTATAGTGAGATGGGAGATCTCAATAGCACAGGTCCCGGTAAAGAAATTATTAGAGCAGTGGTTGCTCGTTAAAAGGTCCCATGAGGTGGACAAGTATTAGCATTTTTTGTTTTGCCTGATTGGTAATGTTGTAATTTGTAATATGTTGTTCTTGGGGTTCTTTTCTGCTTCTGAGATCTTATATAATATATAATTTTTTTTTCTTCTCCTGAGATCTTGTACTTATATAATTATTTTTTTCCCTGAGATCTTGTATAGACATAATTTTTTGAGATCGGGTGTATATATATATAAGTATATTGTATATGTATATTGGTATAAAAATTGATTATCACTTAGGTCTATTGATGTAAGACCTCGCATGTGTAAATTTGGTTTGTCATTGCTGCTAAAATGACTTATTTTTTGAGACTATGTAACTATGTAATTCGATTAGAGGACTGCTTCCGTTTGCTAAAGCGGCAGTAGTATGTTTTCCATGATGTAATTGATTAAGGGATTATTAATATGATGTATGTATATGATTCATATGATGCTGTTCATGTATTAAGGCCAATTAATTTCATGATGTGTTATGAATGTTTAGTGAGACCCCGTCACATTGTCTTCAAGATAATCTTTCAACCAAGGCAAAAACATAATCATAATCAAGTCCTCTTTAGTTATACTTAATCGTCAACTTGTTAACAAACCCGGCAACAACAAAAAATCCTAGTTATTGTACTTGGTGGTATATTACGTTTATCTTCTACTACTACCAGTACACGCCCCTGGTTATCTTTATTCTGACTTAAGAGACCTGTCCCTATTCTATGTCCAAGAAATACGCTACCCCGACGATATTTTGCGATAAACAATTTTTAACTTCCCACTCATGGGAAGCCGGGGGCCCAAATGTAGTGTTTTGTTTTACTTATATACGCTATATAAATACTGAAAATCACACATTCTACTATTTCCTGTGTAGGTAGAAGAATGAAACTTTGGGAAGTTGATAAGTACACTCTCCTAACGCTAATTTGCGAAAACGAATTTCAAACTTCTCACTCATTGGGGGCCGGGGGCCCACATTTTTTTTTCTTTTATTAGAAACAAACTCATCACTAATTCTCAAATGTACCGTGTCGTAAAAACATGAAACTTTTGGAAATTCTCCCTTATGGGGTGCCGGGGGCCCAGATGTACTTTTTCTTAAGTGGGCTATATTAACAAAATGTAGACAACGAAATACAATCACGTCTCAAGAAATATCAGAATTCTGATTAGGTGGAAGCAAGTACTCTTCGGAAATTGTTGAGTACAAACCCCGTAGTGGTAACAGGTGAAAAAATATTTAAATTATCACTTACTGGGAGCCGGGGGCCCAAATGTAGTTCTTTTTTTTTAAAAAACTAATATATGCTATATATAAATACTGAAAATCCCCTATTCGACTATTTCCCGTGTAGGTAGAAAAATGAAACTTTGGCAAGTTGTTAAGTACACTCTCCTAACGCAAATTTGCAAAATAGAATTTTAAACTTCCCACTCAGTGGGGACCGGGGACCCAAATTTAGTTTTTTCTTATATTAAAACTCACTCATCACTAATTCTCAAATTTACCGTGTAGGTAAAATCATGAAACTTTTGGAAATTCTTGAGCATACTGTCCCGCCAATAATGGCAATCGTTCCATAAATTCCCACTCATGGAGGCCGGGGGCCCAAAAACGTTTTCCCCCGTTATTTCAGGTATATAAAATTGAAAATTAATAATTCTCTTATTTCCTGACCAGGCAGAAGCATGAAATTTTAGGATATTGTTTAGTACATTACCCAAATTATAACAGGCGAAAATATATTTCAATTATTACTTTCTGGGGTCCAGGGGCCCAAATAATTTTTTCCTTAAAAAAGCTATATAAAAATTGAAAATCACCAATTCTGCTATTTCCCGTGTAGGTAGAAGCATGAAAATTTGAAACTCTACCGACGCTAAAAATCCCACTCTTGGGGGCTAGGGGCCCAAATGTTGTTTTTTTCTTATATTAAAAACCGTCTTATCTCTAATTCTCAAATTTACCGTATACGTAAAGACATGAAACTTTCAAAAGTTATTGAGCACACTCTCCCAACAAAAATGGAGAAAAATTGATTTAAAATTCTCATTCAGGGTGGGGCTGGTGTTCCCACATGTATTTTTGACCTGCATTAAGATAAATGTACCCTTTTACTTCATGCAAATAAACAGTATAGTACGCTTCTACAGAAAACCTCATTTAAAACCCGTGAGAAGCCGGGTACTTGCCTCTAGTATATATATATTATGTTAAATTTACAAATGTCGAAGATTTTTTTTTTTAATTTAATTTTTTTTTTTTTAAATGCAGCTGTATAAAAAAAAGTTGTTGAAAATGCCCGATGTAATTATTTTAACAAATATCTTTTCTATGTTTTATCATTTGAAAACCAGGAGACATTTCGACGTTTCCAGTGAATTTTTCCAACTCATGCCGTCTCCTCACACAAAAATTATCCGTCACCCTACAAATAGGATCTAGTGATTTAGTAGACAGCCGACCGATTCGTTAACGTTGAGAATGATCTGAAACGCTGCTCAATATCGCGGCTCCCTTGCTCAAGGCTTCTCAAACTGCGACATGAAGAGCCCTCGAACAGCGCTCGGGCCTGGACCAACGCGTCACTAGCAAGTTGGTTAAAGGGAATTGATTGACACTAAGTCCTGTCACGAGCAGGGAATACAAGTCTGATCTCCCGACAACGGACGACCAGCGCGCGAGGGAAATTGTGTGGACATGGAGAGCAGTATCGTCTGCTAGAGAAAAAAAAAGCGAGCGAGGGAAAGGGACTGGCGGTGCTGCTTCAAACGACTGCCAGCGTTTACCGGCGTGGATCCGTTTGTTGACTAAAAACTTTTTCTGGATTTGTAAATACATTTCACGGATGTTTACTAATGCTGCTGTATAGGATTTGATTTCGAGGAGGACAAACAAATCTCGTTATCTACGGCGAGTTTTCATGTAAGTTGTCGTGTGGTGTAGAGAGTATTAAAATGAGAGTTGTTCAATGGTTAGCGTTTGTTGGGGAAAGAGAGGACTCTTCTATATTCCACGCCGGTTTTTTCCGTTTTGTCTGAGTTTTTTAATTTTTTTTCCAATGTATGATTTCATGACATTATTTTTTTTAATGAAGCTACGATGGCTCTTCTACATAAAATACAAATACACAAACAAATTTTGTAATGAAAACTATAAAATTTTAGCTTTATTATTAAACTAATACGACATTAAACGTTTCTGCTTATCATCAGTAGAATTAACATAAAGTACGTATTTGCAAAATAACAAAATTACATTGAAATTCTTAAGACATAAGAAGGTGTTGTAAAATAAAAGAAAGAAAAACTACAAACATTGACACAAGTCATAAGAACAAGTACTTACATGCTAAAGGTTAACACTAATCGATTATGATTTTGAGGGTGACTGGCGAATTCGAAATCTATTTTTTTTTTCAAATTTATTACATAAATGATATATAAAGCTCTTTGAGCCCGGTTCCTTGCTGGGATACAGCGCTATGTAAATTATCAATTTATTATTATATAATTTACGTATAATTTAAGAGTAGAGAATGCGTTCACGTTTACATTGGCACCTTTGATTACAAAGGAAGTTCGTTGCAGAACGCGGTTTTTAACCCTTAAACGTTTGTAACAAGCAACAATAAACAATGACAATTTGTTTCAAAATGAAACTGTTATTATTATTATTATTATAAATTATTATTATTATTAACAATCGCCAATTAACTTAACAAAACGCTGGGTAAAAGTACATCAAGCCTGAAGTTGGAAAAAGGAAAACAACGGGGGAAAATAATTGTAAAATACAGAAATATGTATTTCACTATTTGACAATTAAGTGGTCTTCTGCTACTAGCTCCTTTCAAGAAACCTTGTACTGCTGTGTATTACAGCTAGAAAGCAACCCCCCTCGCTAAACAAGCCACTTAGGACTAACTCATTACCAAGAGCAGTCACCTGAGGACCCACCCCAACCCCCCCCCCAAACAAACACAGAACATCAATCATCTCCAACAGCGATCAAACGGATGTTCCCGCACTGTTAAAATTTTAACATTCATGGCCTATGCAACGTCTGTGTCTAACATTCCGTGCCGCGAAACCGTTCGTGACTACAGAAGATTAACGTTGACAAAATAAAATGCTCATTTTATACATTAATTTTTAAAAAAATACTTTCAACGACTGACCTTAAACCTGGTGACCTAATAAAGATCATTATTGACTTTTTTTCCTTATTTAGTTGAAAGAATCAGGTTACACCGCCAAACAATTGATGGCGGAAATGGCCATTGTGTTGAGTTACAGGCCGGAAGTCATTAATTGAATTGCATTTCCTTCAATGTCTTGTAGCAGTAATTTAATACCCCCCCCCCTCTTATTTTCACATTTTCCTATACACAGACAATTTATTTTTCCTATTGACAATATCTTGTAATGTGCAGACCTTAAAATAGCATGTTACGTGGGTAGCTGAAAATAGCTTATGAAATCTATATCTATCTATCTATCTATCTAACTGAAAATAGTTTATGGTGTGACATCATTTCGAGATATAAAAATAAATGAATTTCTTTTAAGGTAATAAGATTCGTGTAGTCTTGTATTTGACGTATTACTTATTTCTAAAGTGCCTAGATGTCAGAAGTATGTGACTAACTGAGCTTCCAACTAATTTACAATATCTTTTACGATATTAAAAAAAAACGTTAGTGATATGTTTCTGATATAATATATGCTCAGAATTGACGTTTTTTTACATAAATGTTTAACTTATTTGGTTATTTCCTTGGAGACTAGTGGTGTTATCAACAGGAAAACACAACATTTTATCTTTATTTAACTCAATTTCAGCCATGATATGCTTATAAAAATGCCACACAAAAACCATGAAGAAGCTATTGACGCAATAAACTTCAAATAGAAGGACCGTCTCATAAGATCAAATGATAACAAAATGCAATATTTCCAGATTTGACCATTTCAATTCTCTGTGGTCTCATTTATATAGGTACCATATTTATAGGCGCGTCATCAACGGTGTTGGCATCGCTAAAATTGCTGCATAAATCTCAGCCAGTCGATGGTCTTCAGTACGCTGCACAAGTGGGTTTGGTTTAAGTGCCAGATTGTATATATTGGGATCATTTTGGCAAATCGAAGTGTTTCTGGATGGTAACTTGAGATGTGTGTGGTTTTTTGTTGTTGTTGTTTTTTTTTTTT
>MUZC01004576.1:234326-274765 GCA_002072015.1 Radix auricularia | reverse complement strand
TATATATATATATATGAGATGGCATCAATGGCCCTGAGTTACGTAAACTCGTATAGGTTCCTTTGGGAAATCTCCCAGCAACTCCCACCTCTCCACCAAGAGGCGTAACTGACGCGGGCACCCCCAACCCGGTCCCCTCTAAGAGGGGGCCGTCTGGATAGGGTTAAATTCGCTCGAAGCTCACAGTCCTGCCTCTCATGGGGTTACTTCCCAAAGGAGGTTGTAGATTTTCCCTATTTCGACCCGCCATTGCTGCAGCGCCACCACGGTACAGAGAAACGGGTCTATTTACTTAGGACTGTCGCAAGATAGAGGGATCATCACTGTAAACCATTTTGGGAGTGCGGGCAACCGCAGTAACCAATCACATAGTGTTGGGTAAGGGAACCCTTTATCGGGAAGGCTTCCTCAGAGCTGACGTCCGACCAAAAGTTCTTCACGCCACTTTTTCTAGTATTTTACTGGCCTCCTGGCCCTAAACAGTGCCGTTCACTGATCTAATATAAAAATGGGGACGAAAGGGCGCTTCGGATGGATGACCCGACCGTCTGTACCCGTTGAGGGTGCAGATTGTTTTCATCATCGACAGAGTCAAGCTCCTCTCCTGGTTTCCTCCGTCTACGTTACGTTTAAAGTAACTATAGACCTCACATTTTTTACTATGACATTTCTTGTGAGATTTTAAAAATATTTGGTGCTGTTTGTTTTTTTTTCGAATGCTTTTTTTTTTTTTTAATTTTAAGACAATTACAGTAACATTAAGTATATTTTTAGGTAGACAACAAAAACAAGTCAAGTTATGGAATTTTTCTTTAAGTGAATAATTATACAGTCGGGCGCACTTATCTCGACCGCTGTTAATCGCCAACCCTATTATGTTTATGCTTTTGAAGTGGAACCGCCAAATTCTCTCTTTGTCGAAGCATTTTCTCATCGGTTATGTCGCTTCTTTTATGTCACCGAATCCTAATATCTCGAGTAAAAAAGACGCCCTAATTTGCCATTGAACGTCGGTTATCTCGATTATCAATTGTTGTCAGGTCAGTTTGTTTTTGCGGACCGGTCAATCGTAAGAAGAAAAGCCCGTTTTACTGTCCGTTTCGTATTTTCCTTTAAATGTTTTAGAACCAAGAAGGGGGAGGTATCAAAATTCCACCTCATGAGGTCTGCTGGTGACGTCACAGCCTGCTTTCGTTCAGCTCTCTGCGCTGTGCTACTCCTTACTTATCCAGCAACTCCACTAACAGTGATGACGTTTATTTGTATATCATTTATATATCGGAATATAAGTATTAAGAAAACGCTTTGCTGTCAGGATCGTTCGCGTGTTGGCTCTGGTATTCTATCGTAACAAACCAAAAGAATTAACTCCCTGTAATAAGCTATCGACTAAATGAAGTTAACGTTAACCGGTCCTGATTAAACAAATGAACAGTCTCACATTTGCCTTTTGTTGTTAGCAAAGATGTACGTTTAATTTTATAGCATGCCGATCACTTTTATCAAACAAATAAGGGCAACGCAGTTGTGTAAAATATAAAATTTAAAATAAAAAAAAAAACATCCAAAAACACGTGCATGTACTTTCTCATTTATTAACCCACGTCATGTGCGTAACGAAATTTCAAGATCATGTTAATATTTTGCAGCCAATTTGTCGTTTATCTCGATCCTCGGTTATCTCGACCCTTTTCGGCAAACCACTGTGCTGACGACATAACCGGGTCCGACTGTATCGAGAACTTTTGTGATGCCTTTATATAAATTTAAGAAAAAGTTAACCAAGAAGGAGAAACCTAAGGATTCATTGACATTTTATCTCCAATTATAGAGATCGATGTTAAGTGGCTTGCCACTTAGTATAATAAATTGTCTGTAGGGTTCTTTTTATCAGTAAGTCAGTAGTACTTACCTTATAAGCTAGACATGCGTGTATTGTAAATTAAATATATGTATTTCATAGTTTTCATAATTTGAAATGAATAATTTATTGAACATTTTGCTTTTCCTTTAAAAAAGATATTTATTTATATTCTTTCAATTATTCAATTTCCATTCATAGAAACAATAAGTAACACTAATTATTTTTTTGTTAAATATAATCTGTTAATTACAAAGTATTGAATATTCCCTTCAAAGACAGAAAATCTTATCAAGCAAGTTAAGTGTGAGGCATAGTATCATGTATAATCTGTTATCAAATACGTCAGTTCCGGTGCTTTGTGGCGCTGCGCATTTTTTTCACTTGTTTCCTTTTCTTGCACATTATTATAATTATTTATTTAGACGAGCAGACATAAATACAAAAAAAACAGCTACAATGAACATACAATTAAATTTGACCATATAAGTGGAAAGTGCAGCAAACACTTACATTTTTAAATCCTTTTTATTAACATGTGTTTAAGCCGTGCGACCGACCGACCGTACGACCGACCGTTTGACCGGCAAACCCACCTTGCCGAAAAATGTTCGATCGATTTTTAAGCCACTTTCTCGTAAGCTAGCGATCTGAAATTTTGCAGGCAGACACATGCCAATAATCAAAATGATGTATCAAAATTTCAAATCGAACGAATTAAATTATTTAATTTTAAAATCATTTTATTTATCTCTTTATATTATCTTAATTTTTGAGATAGAGTGTTGTGGTGCGTATTAAGTTAAACAACCTTTCATGACGCGCAATGAGGTGCGCATTACTTTGACAGTACTTCTAAAAATGTATACACGATCGGTGCGTATTATATTAAACACGTTTTACGGACATAGAATTTTGTATTTTCGGATTGTTGTGCCCTGCGTATTATAAATAATATAATAGTCCAAGTCACTCACTGGATCTGTAACGCTGAGGAGTGATGTACGACAGTCTACAGCAGTTAGTTTTGTTGAAATATCGTGTGTTGATGAGCGCTGTAAAAATATTTCATATGACGTAATGTTTGGTGTGCATCGGTGCGCAAAATACAACCCCTATTATTATAAAATACTTTGCGTACATTTCAGAAAGTTTAATATTTCGTATTTATAAAAAAAAGGACATGTTAGTTGGGCTTTTGAAAAGGGTTGGCGCCGTAGGCGCCCAAAAAAAGGGGGGCGCCGCAGGCGCCACGGCGCCCCTGCACAATCTAGTAATGAATATCCTTAGAGAATCTAGTTATATCTCGTATATAAAGGATTTTTAGTGAAAAAATTGGTTTTTTACGAGTTGTTTTTTTTTTTCAATTTTAAGCTAAGTAGACGAAGGCATCAGAATTTACTGCGTTCACTGCCATAAACAATGCGCTTTTCGGTTTTCAAAATACATCGCTGATGTACAACTTTTAGCACAAACATACACTCAAGTATTAACATGCTGTTAACAGTGACCGCCAGAAAATGGGTGGGTGGGTAGGTAGGTAGGTAGGTGGGTAGGTAGGTAGGTAGGTAGGTAGGTAGGTAGGTAGGTAGGTAGGTAGGTAGGTAGGTAGGTAGTTAGGTAGGTAGGTTGGTAGGTAGGTAGGTGGGTAGGTGGGTAGGTAGGTAGGTAGGTAGGTAGGTAGGTAGGTAGGCAGGTAGGTAGGTAGGTAGGCAGGTAGGCAGGTAGGTAGGTAGGTAGGTAGGTAGGTAGGTAGGTAGGTAGGTAGGTAGATAAATAGATTGCCTCTGACCTGACTGGTCTCTCCTGTACCATGCTAAACTCTCTCTCTCTCTCTCTCTCTCTCTCTCTCTCTCTCTCTCTCTCTCTCTGACCCTTGCATGCCTTCTGATCACATACTCACGTGATCAAAGATCACTACAGCATCATCTCCGTGAACTCGCGTTTACTCAGTCAAGGCTCATTCACCCACAGTGATTCTCTTACGCTTGACACTGGACTTTTCGTATCTTAAACCATTCGTATCTCAATATTCCACTATCTTTGCCAATGTGCAAATCCCAAACTTTTTTTAATGATGCAATACCTTCATTTATCAAATGAACTGTAACCCTAGTTTATAAATAATTAGTCTGCCAAGAATATGTATATGTTGACTAAATGCACTAGTTTGTAAATGTCCTGGAGCACTAGTTTAAAAATGTCCTGGAGCACTAGTTTGTAAATGTGCTGGAGCATTAGTATGTAAATGTCCTGGAGCACTAGTTTGTAAATGTCCTGGAGCACTCGTTTGTAAATATCCTGGAGCACTAGTTTGCAAATGTCCAGGAGCAGTCGTTTGTAAATAACAAGCAGTACCCTTTTGTAAATGATCAGTAGCAATAGTTTGTTAAAGACCAGGAGCACTTATTTGTAAGACCATGATAACCAGTTTGTACATGTCCGGAAATCCTATTATGTGTTGACCCGTGAAGATCGTTTGTTCATGAGTTTTATGTCATTCCCTTATGGCTGTGTGTCACCTATCCCAACAGCTCTGAAGCCCATACGGAAGATTTGGGGGGAGGTGATAAACTACATGAATTTTTGTGCCATAGTCTAACAAGACCAATCAGATTAATCTACCCAGTTGCATCAGTTTCTACGTCGTCACGTTTTTATCAGCTGTACTCTCGCGCCCAAAACTACATCAGAAAGATAACATAGTTGCCATGTGAATGTAGCCTACTCAAAAAGTGAATCTTAACATTTCAATATCTATACTTATTTGTATGCATGTGTTTGACAGCAATGTAATTGCTGGAGAAAAGAAACTGGCGCCCTTGATGTCATGTCCCAAAGATTAGTTTGTTGTGAGCTAAATTTAGGCCAGATTACGAGCTGCTGTAAAATACCCTAACAAAAAGTAACATAAAGTAATATAATATTATTACAAGTTGTGTGAGCATCATATTAAAAATACCATAGACGTGTATCTTACAGTAAATATATAACTGAATAAATAGAGCGACATTTTGAACATTTCCGTCAGTAGGCAGTTAAAAACCAAAATCGTTATCGTCAGGAAATTTATTATTATTTATCGGCCGCTTTGAACAAATTTTTTAAACATTTTTACTTCAAATAATTTATAAGTGATTGGCCGATTAATCGTTAAAAATAATAAACTCCTTTAAAAAATAATACTTGGGTTAAGTTTAAATATATTCAAAAATATATAATGTGAGATTTGAAAAATAGTTTTTATCGTATGATTTCATTATTTTAGAAAAGCTTAAAAGTAACCTTGATTCTACTCTCATGTAGACAAAAAAAACAAGGCTTATTATGGAATCTTGCTTTCGGCTAATAATTACAAGAAACATTGGAAATAATTAGATCAAGAACTAATGTCGTGACCATATAGATATTAAAGAAAAAGTCAACCGGATAGGAGAAACCTATCTATTCAGTGACATAGTATCTCTAATTATAGAGATCGATGTTAAGTGGCGCGCCACTTTACTTTAAATAAAAATCTTCATAGCTTTAATACGTGTACATATGTAAATATGTTTGACAAGCATGTATTTCTAATTAAATATATGCATTTCATAGTGTTCTTAATTTGAAATGAATATTTTTTTTTTAATTTCGCTTTTTCTTTGGAATTTATAAGTCAATGTATTCTTTAAATTTTCACTCATACAAAAAAGTTAAGTAACAAGTTATTATTACTAAATATTATCAAACAGTAAAGAACACATTTAAAAAATGATTTTTTTTAACAGAGATAAAATTCCCATCATTAATATTTCCAGCAATTTTTAGCATATTCTGTTTTTTTAATTTAAAACTAAATCTCTATTGGTGCTTTGCGGTGCTGCGCAGCGAGAAACACATTTAAAATGCACGTCTGACGTGATGGTTAGGTCCATACAAAAAAAAAGATTTATTTCTTTTATTTGCTTAACAAAAACACTGATAATTTATGAATTAATTTACTTGAAATTATATATTTTATTATAATGTTCTTCGCAACTTGAATGACTGTAGGACACCGTTAGCCACCAGGACAAATCCCTGTCTTCAACCTTGACTCTTGGCACGGCAGCCGAACGCCTCATGCCGATTGACCATTGTCCATAAATATATGCGATTTCGTAGGGTTTTTAACAACATTTAGCCCATTTAAATAATAAATTACTTTTGGATTGTCAAACCATTGACCACTGAAATGTCTTTCCATTGTCTTGCATTTAATATCTTTTTCACTTGGGAACTTGACCATTATTACGGATTGAAGAAATATTGACATCTGGAAAGCTTGACCATTTGAATAATTGGAACTATTTCTGTCTATCACCTGCTGTACTTCTTGTCTATAAACGAGCAGTAATTTACTCGAGGACTTGGGATCATAATTTTGAGTCTGCTACGAACTATCTATACTTTATCTCATCTAATTAATAATAAACTATAAAGTCTAAAGTAACTAAAGATTTCAATATTAATCATAACTACTATGCAGCTTATTTATGCATGCATCAGTTGTTGTTTTTTAAATCTTAAAGCTTTGGTTAATATTTTCTAATAGCAACTTTTCCCTATTCAATACAACAAAATTTTCTATTCGTTCCTGGGAAGCTCGGAACACAAAGACTCACTTATCTTGAATGCACTCATTGTGATAATTCGAATGTTTCTTATGTCACATAAATTCGTTTGCCTGCCATTTACTTCCCGTTTTTTCCTATTCTCTTTCTCTCTCTCTCTCTCTCTCTCTCTCTCTCTCTCTCTCTCTCTCTCTATCTCTCTCTCTCTATTTTCTCTCTCTCTCTCTATCCATCTATCCATCCATCCATCCATCCATCCATCCATCCATCCATCTATCTATCTCTATATCTATCTCTCTCTATCGCTCATACTCACTCATTCCATTATATATATATATATCTGTATGGCATCTGTCCGTCTACGAAAGACGATAGATTTATCCTTATTATTTGCAGCTCTTGGTGTGGCTGATGATACCAATTTTTGAGTGGCAGACTCTTCTGCATTAAACACACCAATGTAGTTGGGCAGCGTTGCCTGGCCTTTCTCGTCACTCTTTTTCCAACTGCTTCTTCCCAAGATTGCTCCTCTGCTCTTAGTGATCCTTCTTTCACTATAGCCCACCCATTGGTCCTATCCTTAGCCAGGATATATATGTATATAAATAAATTATATGTCTGGTTAATGTCGATATATATATATATAACGACATTAACCATAGCTTGTAAATAACCAGTCATTCTAGTTGTGATCACCAATAAAAGTTATTTTAAAACCTCCACAATCACCAAATTGTCCGGGAGTAATAGCTTTTGCATGACCAGTAACACTATTATGTGTTGACCAGTGACCCTAGTTTGTGTACAACAATGCTGTGAGTTTCATGTCAACCGCCACTTCCGTTTAAATGAGACCTTCCCCCAGGGCTGCATGTCAACTGTCCCTACAGCTGTCTTATGACTGTCCCAGATGTAAGGGAAGCGAGGCGGGGGGGGGGGTGACCGAGTGCGTGCATTTCAGTGTAAAAGTCTGACAAGACCAAACAGATCAATTTACCCAGTTCTATCAGTTTCTGGTTCACCATGTTTTCTTCTGTTGTACTATCGTGCCCAAAACTACGTCACAATGAGTAAATATTTCCCATGTGAATCTAGCCTACTCAGACAGTGGTTCTCAAAATTTCAATATCTATACCACTTTTGTGTGTGTGTGTGAAACAAATGTGTTTGCTATAGCACCATTTTTTTAAAGTTTAAAAAAATGTCTTTCAATGTATATATACAAGTTTTAGTAATATAATCATCGGGTAAGACCAATAACCAAAAAGAAAGTACTTGAAATTTCGGGTAAAGTTTTTTTTTAAAGAGTTAGAACCTCTCAACTCTACAAATACTCTCTGCGACACAACTAGCCGTTTCAATAAGTGATGCTCTCGCTCCTTCTCTCTATCTCTCCATCTCCAAGCGGAGTAGTCCCGAACCCATTATTTGGGTAAACAGAAGGCACTCTGGCATCTGTGCCCAATGAATTGCAAAATGAATTCCTGGCATCTTGGATTTGAGCTCTACGGCAAACAGAGACGTCTGTAGATGCCGGGTCGAAGCCAGCAGCAGCAGTGACTTTGGTGGCTGTTGATCTCATGCAGCTTTACGTGTGGGAATCTTTGGCCTGTCCCAGTGATTCTCAAACTGGAGGTCATTGATTCAGTCATGGCCAGCGACCAAAACGATCGTTGGGCCACTAAGAATAATCAGTGTCACAGCTTATGAAATTTAATAATCTACAATACAATATATTAGGCTTTAATATAAAGACATTCACAATGCCTTAGGAACTGTAATGATACGACATGATGAAGGGTTCCAATTTAGGTTTCAGGTAATCAGCGGCCTTCTGGTCCGGCTACGTGGGGAAAAAATGCATTTTATAGCTTGTTGGTTAAAACAACAGTGTTCCTACTTTGCTGGATGTAATCAGTCGACCTGTCGGCAGCTTTCCGTCTCGCGAGACGATGGTGCATCACCGTTGGGTTGGGTTGCATTTCCTCGTATGGCTGTGCAGTCCTATCGTTAAGTGACAGTCTTTACCACAGTTTTTACACACGAGTTATGTGCCTCCAAATGTTTTGGCCTTTGTCCTAGCTCTTCAGTCTCCAGCCTCCTCCATTCTTGATGTAATCGAACGTTTCAGAAATGGTCTGTTCCAATGATTGAAGTCCCGTAACGCTGTACTATGCAACCATCAAACGTGTCTTGGTTAGTTCTCGTTTCAGTTTCAGAATCATCTTGATCATACTTTCTCGTGGAGGTTTGTAGACTTTTATTGTCTGAGTGGCAATAGTTTGTAATTGAACTTGGGAGTTGGTGTGTTGTCTGTGGTGACTTCACTCTATTCGGCATGGCTTCATTTTCTTTTTTAGGGGTGTTTGTTTTATTGTTGTTTGTCATCATAGTCTTTATCTGCGTTTCTATGCGACGTTTGTGGTGTGGGTGTGCGTGCGTGTGTTTGTGAGTTTTTGGTTATTTGTGTGTGTGTGTGTGTTTGTTGTGTTTGTGATTTTATATATATATATTTTTATTATTATTTTTTTTTAGAATTCTTAGCATTAGCTTTGTTAGTTGTTTCTTTTTCGCTAAAATGTTCTTTGTTGTGAAATGCTTAAACTGCTTCAACGTTAGTGGGTTTTTTTTCTTTATTTTTCTTTTTTTTTTTTCAAAAATTAATCTTTGGACTTACATATTTTAGTTACAGTTTTCTTAGAATCGTGCAATTTGTAGTCACGATCTTGGCTCTGATGATCATTAAGGTCACAATTTTACATATCTTGCTACGAATATTTTGAAGGAAAATATCGTTAACCATTAGTGGGGTTCAATAATGAAGACACATACTTTTTTTTTTACTATAACTACCCGGTAATACTTTTTATTCGTCCAAAAGCCTTATTCTCGTTTAGATTACATTGTCGTATTTATTGATTTATTTCTTGTTATTTGAAGTTTTAAGACTTCATGTACATTCCTTGTCTTTACAGGATCTTTGCCATGCCTTAAAGGTCGTCAGCTGTTCAATTTTGGAAACTTTTTGACACGACTGAAGAATAAAACTGTTATTCACCATTCACTACAAAACCATTACCTTCTTTGATATATTTTTTTTTAAAATTAAATTATTCTCCTGACCCATGTGTTATTGTTCTGATGCCTGATATTGCACGTCAAAAACAGTTTCGCCATGTGACTATAGGATGTTACAACTCCGCCCCTGACCACCACGGGCCAACGAGCAATTGTGATCTCCAATCTCTGAACACGCTTCACTAATGACCAGACTTCGATCCCGCGCAAGTCTCGCTCGAGTGGTTCGAGGATACGCCCGCGGATTCTGACGTCATGAAATGCCTGAGCTATGACGTCAAAGAATTTCTCCTAGCTTACGTCATCTCCGGCATCGCCTCGGTGCTGGGAAACAAATGGGATGTGACTACGTCATTCGACCTTAACATGGATGCGGTGAGTATTGAATGTTGAAAGATTTATTTTTTTTAAATTAGTTTTCTGTTGTACAAATTTGTTAATGTTTTCATTTTTAAGTTATATTTAGCTCTATTCATTTAGTGAGCGTTTCAAGGCGAGGCCATTGAAATGTTGTTTTCATATGAAGAGCTTCATATTCAATTTATAACTAAACAGGCGGGAGGGGTTTTATGTTGTTGTTGTTTTAACATTATTTGCTTTTTTCATCATATTTTAGCCTGTTGTTAAGTCGCGGCTTTAGAGATATACATAAAGGGAATCAATAGTTTTAGTAACAATAATTTCAGTACTGAAATATAGTAACAGGGTAATTGTTTTTAAATCGAATATTGAAATTACTAGATTTTACTGCTCTGCTAGATCTCTAATTCCAGATCCGACTACCATTTGCGAAAGAAAGCGATGTAATTATTATTGAGTTCAATTCTTTCAATCTAAGTTCCTCTTATCTGTCTTGTGGCCGATGATCTTTATACAGACCCGTTTGGGTCACGTGTAATTTCAAGGAACTTAGGAGGTTCCCTGTGGTCATGAAGGTGTTACAGAGTCCGCACAGTTGGCAAATAAAAACTGAGAGTTGACATTGAGGAGGCAGTGGATGTGTTTTTTTTTTCAAGATGTATAACTTCAACTGTTCCCATTGAAATCTTGTTTAATTTCCTGAAAAAACAAATTACACAAACTATTTGTGTAAGGAAACAATACATTAAAGCTTTATTATCAACTAATACAAATAATGGTAAATAGTTTCGGCTCATGCCTTCATCAAAATGATTGAGCCGAAACGCTTACCATTATTTGTATTAGTTGATAATAAAGCTTTAATGTATTGTTTATTGTTTATAAAGCTTTATGTAGTCCTATTCTGTATAATATTTTAATTTCCTGGTTGCTTCTGGATGGCAGAATCAGTCCATGTCTAGTTGCGTTCTTTCCGTAATGTAAAAGATTTGCTGAATAATATATTTTCTTAAAATCTTTCATATTTCGTTTATAGTGTATTATCTTGATAACAAGTGGGTTTTTTAAAGGCTGAAAATGTTTTTGATCGACTGGACATCGAGTAATGAACACTAACTCTGCCGTCTTAGTTGATTTCAGTCCTGGAAGTACAGAAACCTTATTAATAAACCTTATTTTTAAATTTTTGAATAGCGAATAAAAAGATTTCTAAATAAGTTATAGGTAAAAAGAAAGAAGAAAGCAGGGATATAAATCAATGACTTTATCCAGCTAAATTAAAAATTTTGTTTACCCACACTGCCAACTTCGGATATTTTTGCAGCTATTTCATTCACTTTGACTGGCAGATGAAATAATTAACATTCTTTACTTTGACTTTTTTTAAAAACAAAAATGCATTGATGGTTAAATGTGTTCGCATTTAAATTATAACTAATGTGTTATTCACGTGTTCCTGTAACATAAAATCGTATCTTCTTTTATGAATATGAAGGTATCTGCAGCGTAAACTTACATGACGTCATGTGATTTTGGCCGATATTTAACCCCCTCATACGTCACATGTCGTCACAAAAACTTAGACCCTTCCCCCGCTTTTCTTTTTCAATATGACGTCACCAAACTTTGCCCTCCCCCTTTAATAGCCTTATTTTTTATTTGAAAATGAGCCTGTTTCAAAAGTATTTTTCTGTGCAGAAGATTATTGCGTCCACAGACCATGAGAGATGATTTGTTGTAGCTGGGTGACTCAGGGGCTCCTCAGGTCCCGGGAACAAGTCCTCGCCTTCGCGTGGATTCGAACTCGTGACCATCGGTATGACAGTCGAGCGCGCTACCTCTCGACTACCACGTCCCCCTTGTCATACACTGTCACAAATATGTGACCTCCATCCCCCCCTTTTTGGTATGTGTAACGTCATTTATGGACAGCCCCTTATTTATATTCAATAACTTTCCCTTTCATAAAAATCAAAAGTATAAATTACACCTCAGAAGCTGCGTTTTGCAACAGAAACGTGTGTCTGAATTCGATAACAACTTAAACTTTATTCCCACGATTACAGTAGTTATTTCTAAAGTGATCTTTCCACGAGTTTCCATTAAACAGCAGTGTTGTTGTTGTTTTTATCTTATTCCTGATAAGAAAAACCAACCCATTCCTCAAGTTGACAGAGAGTTCGAGACTGGGGGGAAAAGTCCAACTACGCCGATGAGGTAACCAATGGGTTGAGGACCCAGCCCGGTCTTTGCTGCTCTCTATAATTAGTCCCCAAAAGCCTGGCCAACAGAGATTCCCTTAAATAAATAATGCCTTCAAGCAGAGCAGCCCCCCCCCCACACACACACCCAGCCCCTTTAGGGGAGCTCTTCTCCTCGGTGAAGCTAAAGGAAAGACAATCCACTGATTGTATACTTCATCCTTACAGTTGGCGAAAAAGGAGGGAAAAACGGATGCAGGTCATGGAAGGGCGCGTCTTCAGCCTTTCATCTCAATCGTACCTCTATTCCACATTACATCCTCGTCACTAGAAACACTCCTCTACAAGAACAATTTCTTTGGGGAAAAAAATCAAAATCCAATTTTATATTTTAAAAAAAAAACACTAACTGGTAAGGCTACCATTTTGTAATAGTAGGAATAAATCAATATTTTACGTAAACCTAATGGTTCATCCTAACTAACGAGGCCAATTATTTGTATTGACCGATTACTTTTTTTTAATCGCCTTCTTCGTAGTTTTCTAAGTAAAAGAACGCTTTAAATGTTTTATTTTAGGGCTGCGGAAATTTTCGATTTATTTCTCGATTAATCGGTAAAAGATTTTAATCGATAAAATAGCTATTAACGTTAAAGAAAAATGGCTTATATAATGGCGTCAATTTATTAATAAATAATTATTTATTAATAATTAACAATAGTTTGCTTTTTACGTACAAACTTCTCCATTAAAAAAAAAAATTCAAAGTGTAAACTTTTTAATTAGCTGTTTTATAAGGAAATGATATAGAAAATTAAATATTGTTTTTACTCACTTAACAATAACAAAATCTAAATTCATTGACATTATATTGAACTTCTTATAATACTTAGTTTTAAATAATAAATGTCTATTGCCTGTTTTTGTTACATCCCTTGAAATTTTCAGTTTCATGACGTCATACATCTCATTTTTAGCTTTAATCAAAATGATCGATTAATTAATCGGTAATTTTTCAAAAGTTAACAATTAACTTTAAATTAAACGATAACATCCCTATTTTATCATTTTAATATTTGTATTTATGTTTCATTGTGGTGTGGACCATTTATATTAACAAGTAGTCGGTGCTCTCGTTTGACCCATACAGGAGTAGATTACTCCGGAGACAGACTTTCGATGGTAAATTACGTCATGTGATCTATTTATGTGTGAGGCCCCAAAATGTTCCATTTGCGTGCGGCTCAAAACTGATTATGATTGCTCCTGGGAATTAGAAATTAGATAATGCATAAGCTGTAAGTGTCCTTTGTGTAACTTTGCAGACACAAAATTTGGCCTAGTTGCGTTTTGTTGTAGTGTCGAGCCGTTTAGCTCGTTGAATTCTCGCCAGGAGACATCAAATCAGATGATATAAGTAAGATAAAATATCTTTACTAGATACGACACGCGGCGTAGCCTACGCTGCAGACTTGCTCATAAATAGTGCAAAGAATGGGTGGGAGGAAGAACGAACACAAACTACAGCACGAAGAAATCAGAACGTTGATGGGGTATGGGTACCGACGACGCATTGTTGGTCTCGAGACATGCGCACTGTGGTTAGCTACCTGCTCCAACCCTGCACCACCCTAGCTTGCCAGCCATAACTATGATTTGCAGACCCTAGCGATTGTCATCGTCATGCTTATTTGAACTCGTCTTGTGCTTGTTCTGGTGAATAGAGAGAGATAATCCTAAGAATATTAACATTTGATACCAATATATTTTTTTCCATTTCAAAAGTAGAGCACACACAAAACACAGGGTGGTTAAAGAACACCTCCTTTGAAAAAAAAAAAGAAATAAAATCTTTAGACTTTGTAGCATTTCGGTGAGCAAGCGACATATTTCTTACAACCGTGGGCAAGAAAAGGATGGGTTTTCAAAAAAATAGTTTTTTATGATCAAATTCTGGTTCGGTGTAAAATTTTGTTTTACATCAAATTGCTGACACAGACATATTGAAGGTACAACTGGCTAGTGGTATAAGCCTACATAGGGTAATGGAGAAATCGGAATTGTGGAATAATTTCTCCTTCCGTTATTCCGTTCATTATTCGTTGACATAATCACACATTTGTATAAAGATGATGACATGTATACATGAAAATTAAAGAAAAGGGAGTGCATTTATCACTTACATAAACATCAGAACAATCATGCACTTGTATGATTGAAATTATGGGTACTCCTATAATTGAAATGCTGGATACTCCTCTGTTTGAAATGCTGGGTACTCCTATGATTGAAATGCTGGATACTCCTCTGATTGAAATGCTGGGTACTCCTCTGATTGAAATGCTGGGTACTCCTATGATTGAAATGCTGGATACTCCTATGATTGAAATGCTGGGTACTCCTCTGATTGAAATGCTGGGTAAACCTATAATTGATATAATGGTCGGTACACATATGATTGATGTTCAGACGTGGAACGAGTTGCCTGAACAAACCATGAAAATCAAAACAACATCAACATTCACAGCTGTAATAAAAAATGAAGCGGTATACATAAACTATAGACAAGCATAAGACGCAATAAACGTATGTATGTATAGTAGGAATGTGTGTCATTAATAAGATAAGTCAAAGTATATTTTATAATTTTTTTAAGCACTTTAGTTCGCATTAGATTTTTTTTAACGGCAAACAAATGATCATGGTACAAAACAAAGTATGATTAAAATATGAAAAGACTTAAAATGATGGCGTATTTCCTATGTACTATAATAGAAGCCCCTCCAACATGACGTCAAGGGCTAAAGATCGTATAAAGCTCCTTTATATTTTAGTAACAGCCTGTCCAAGTCGAAGTCAACATAGACTTTCCCGCGTTGTTCTTTAACATTTAAGATCTTCACCAGGTTGATTTGTAAATACTGGGCAGCTCTGATATTATCAATCTTTCCCTTCCTGTGTCCTGCACATAGCAGTCATGTCCTGTGCATACAGTAACGACAGATCAAGGGTTTCCAGATTTCTTAGCATGGTTGCCTTGATGCTTCTAAATAGTACCAACTCGCACGCTTGTCCATAGGAATGTTTTTCCCATGGGATTCCCATGGGAAACGCCCAATGGGATGGGGTGGAATGGGACAGGCATAAATTGCCATGGGATAGTATGGGATGGGACAGAAAAATATGCCCCATGGACAAGCCTGCCAACTCGCCCATTGAGTAATAATAAAACGTGCATCGGACCATGGTTTTATACTTGCTATTTGGTCACACTCACACGCCGGTGAGGACTTGGCTAAAAACCCGCGGTGTGCACCTAGAGTCAACAACATTTAAAAGTTCATTGCATCGGTAGGTTTAACTATGAAATTACTTGGGGAAATTGCAATGGGAATTTTTGTTTTACAATTCACCGTCACAAACGAGAAATGTTGCGTCTGTGTCATTAACAAGCGTAAAGGGGGGGGGGGGTAAGAGACATTTTACAAATAAATAAATTAAAAAATTTAAAAAATTTAAATAAACTATATATATAACAGAAGCAATAGACTATCTCTTTTCGCGTGGAATCGCTTCAAGGTTGACTTCAGAAGCTCTTAAAGTCTAGCATTTACTTTCATTTAAATTATGTAACAAAAAAGGTGAAAATTTGTTGAGTGATTTCCATGACGGCGACTTGATGGCTTGGAAATATAATCAAGTCACCACGCAAAACCACCCGCACGCAAGAGGGAACAACGCAAATACGATCTGGAGTTAAACCAACAAAACGGCGGGAGCCCGCAACAGTCAGCAGTCGTCGCCTGCCGCACAAAGATAAATTTGGTGCGCACTGTCGTAATGTCGCACGATTTCAATTTCCTGCCTAAAATTATCCCCCGCGTAACGATTTCACAGGCTGTTGCGTTCTCGGAGATTTTGGGATGCTAACCGGAAATGTAGATAGAATCGGGTGGGAGTGCTTGCAGGGTTAACATAATGAGTTAACGAAGGGAGAAGAGAAAGAAAAAGTTTATATATTTTTTTTTTTAAAAAGAGCAAGGGCGGGAAGTTGTTTAACATGCAAAATTGCAACCGTAAACACAATTACTTGTTCAATTTTCGTGTTGGCAAAAGAGGGAGTAGACATTTCCACACACACAAATGCATACACACACATACACAAATGTGGATAGCGCCGCCTAACCCCCCTCCCCAGGGGGCAATGGCTTGTGAGTTTGGCTCGGCGGTGATGAGAGTGGAACGGGGGGGGGGGGTAGGTGGTTGTCCTCTATGGGAATTCGACAAAATGTAAGTGTTTCTTAAATTTGGGGGAACCACTCTATGGCTGTTGGGGGAACCACTCTCTGGCTGTTGGGGGAACCACTCTATGGCTGTTGGGGGAACCCACTCTATGGCTGTAGACTAGTAGGAAGTTGAGAATCTAAAGAAAGAATAAAAAAAACAACTAAATCAGTACAAGATGTTTGCTAAATTCCGTTAATTAACATTGATAGTAAAACGATATTAATGGTCTATTTTTGCAACGGCCCCGTCACAGGAATGATCAAAGTAAATAACAACGAGAATCAAACTTAAAAAGATGAGGGAACGCTGAGTGGGAAACAGCCACTTTTGAGAATTTAAGCTCTATATTTGATATGACTCAATTCTTTCTAAAAGTGAAACAAAAAAGTTGTTTATTAAAGAAAAAGGAAAATAGGCTTTACCTTAATTTCAACCCCTACAAAGAAAATCTTATTACATTTTCATACAAAGACACCAAATTATTTCTCTCGTTTAAAAAGATATAGTCTAGACTATTATAACAACCTATAACTAAAGCATAAATAATTAAAGACAATGCTTTAGTTTTCTTTAACTTCAAATCTGTTGCTGTGCATTGAAGTAAGTAATGTCTGCACTCCCGGGAAATACAAGTAAGCATATTATAGGATTATAGAAGATAACCTATTTATTTTTTTATTGGCCATAACATTTTATTTTTAAAAAGTATACATACAAGCGATGTCCATCTCCCAATTCAAATATCTAAACGAAGATTGGAACCCAAACCTGTCAGGGAAGCCCCATAATATGTCTCCCGACCACACCAACCAAACATACACAAACACACACACACACACACAAAACTATTTTTTTCTTGTTCTGACCATCTGGTCGGCGTCTGCAATAATCTCACAGTCTGTCGTCTCCCTTCAACCCCCCCCCCCCCCCGTATGCCAGCCTTCCTCATCTCTGCGGATTCACGGTCGATTAGACTCCATCAGTGACGTATTATTTCGTAACGGGGAGGGTGGGGGTAAAAAGGAGAACGCAGCAACTGTCGGAGAATGAAATTACACCGGTAGATTAGTCTCGTTACGTTGGCCACTGCGCCCCGTCGACTTGTAACATTTGCTCCGTTAGTCACAGGTCCACACCTCCAACTAACACGCTCCCGCGTAGGTCTCATCCACTCTCTTTACGTACATCTCACTTCACACATAAAATATTTTTTACTGCGGGGACAGAGTCTCAAGAATTGATTATTAACTACCACAACTGTTGGTGGGTTTGTTTTTTTTTTTGTTCATTAAATACCCATACAATCGTCAACCCTTATAGTCAATGTCTGTAACGCTATTTAACGTGTAAATTTTTTCAAAAGAGTGTAGAAATTCTGATCACGCTCATTTCATTCAACGAAAACAGCAATTTGTTTTAAAATGTATTTGTGAAGTAAAAAAAAAATTCTTAACCCAAAAGACGATACCAAAGGAAGGCTTGAAAATGTGTACTTTAAAGAATTATTCAGGGCATGTACATTGTGTATAAAGCTATGAAACGTAAAACTGATTTCAAGCTTAACTGTAGACCCCAGGGTTTTTTCTTGTGTAAGCCTATAACACTGTTTAAACCCTCGCCACCAGACTCGCTGTCTCCCCACTCACTTGACCAGCAAATGAAATAACTTAAGCATCGTAGCTGTGGGGCTGTTCCAATGGCGTTTTATGGACGGAATGGTATTAAGAAATGTTTTATTATTTGTCTAGTTTTAAATTTTGATAAATGTGATAATGTTTGAGTGTTTTGTGTGTGCATGGGTGCGTGTTTCTTTATACATGTGTGTATATGTGTGTGTGTGCGTGGGAGAGAGAGAGTGTGTGTGTGTGTGCTTGAGAGAGAGTGTGTGTGTGAATGTGTGTGTGTGCGTGAGAGAGAGAGTGTGTATATATATATATATATTTATATATGTGTATGTGTGTGTATGTATGTGTATGTGTGTGTGCATGTGTGTGTATGTGTGGGTATGTGTGTGTATGTGTGCGTGTGTGTGTATGTGTGCGTGTGTATATGTGTGTGCGTGAGAGAGAGAGTGTATGTGTGCGTATGTGTGTGAGAGAAAGAGAGAGAGTATGACAAAGAGAGAAGGAGGGAAAGAGAGAAAGACAGCGATATGGAGATGGAGAAGGTGGAGGTTCCTTTCAATTTTTTAAAATCTTTCTTGGTATAAATTGATTTTCGTTTTTCTTTTCCTCCCAAAATCCTCATGACGATTTGTAAGTTCGTATCTTGAAAGCATAATTCGTTCCCCACACACGTGATCCGCCTACTCGACTGATGCAGTCCATCTCGTGATGTCCCGTAAATTCTCATCTCTTTTATGCCAGTTTACTACAGCCTAAACGTACCGAGTCGGGGTGGGGGGCGGACTTGATTTGGTAAGAGAGGTCCAGCAAGTAGAAGCGTCTTTAAAAAAAGATATCAAATCTCTCGCAATAACGACGAAGCAACCGTTGGATTTTGAGATGGGGCGGCACGAAAGTTTTGCGGCAGTAAATTTTGACAGTCAAATACTTTTAAATCTTAACAGTTTATTTTTCTTCTACATATTCGTTTTTACTTTTTAGCTACAGAGGTTAGGGGCCGTCCATAAAGTACGTCACGCCCCAGAGTGGGGGGGGAGTGGGTGTAAGAAAGTGTGACCGTTTGTGACAGGGGGAGGGGGGTTCCGGCCATGCGTGATCTCAAGGTGTTTTATACTAAATTTAATTTATTTTGTTAATTTAAAAAGTATATTTTGTTCCAAAGTGTGACGTACTTTGGGGGGTAGGGGGTGCCAAGATTTGTGTCAGTTTGTGGGAGGGGGGAGTTAAAAATGGTCGAAAGTAGCGTGGCGTATTCTATGGACGTCCTTTAGTCACGGTGCTCACGCGGTTTTATATAAATCTTTTTTTAAAACATATTCTTTGTTCTTTATCACAGACAGATTTATGCTATCAGGCTAAAAATAGGAAATTTTTGAAAACAAGTAGGAGACTTTCCTAATGAAATATAGTAAAATATACATAAAATATATTTATTGTTCAAGATGATCTGAAATAACTTTTCATTTAATGCGGGAAATAAGCTTTCTATAATTTTTTAGCACCCACAACGCCAGGAAGGACTGTGCAGCAGATATTTTCAAAAATCAAAAACATAAAATAAAACACATTTAGTTGTTACTTAAAATTTATTTGAATCTCTTATGTACATACATTGCCAAACAAAACAACCTACTTCCTTTGAAAACACTTTATCTTCGTCTTAAACATCTTAATTTGCTCATATTCCGGGGTAGTTATTATTTCTTATCATTGTTTAAACGCCAGTTTGAGATCCAATGACCAGGGAACACCAGCGTGCTTAGAAAAAAGGATTCCTTTTTTTTATATATTACTGTAGCGCTTGCTTTGTTGAGCACGGAGCGCTGGACACTTTCAAGACAAAAATAACCAGTAGCTGTGAACTTGCGACAGACTTTGAGGCTAAAGGGAAAAGGTTGAAGTAAAAAAAAAGTACAAGGATATTGTTTGTCACAGTGGCTCTCGAATTGGCTTCTTATTATAAAAAATAATCCAGAATTCATACTTCTACGACAATATATCCAATCTTTAACTTAGATCCCGATTTGAATTTAACAAATTTATAAAAATGTTATTCCTGTCAGTGATGTTAATTGTACTATTCCTATTAGTGATGTTAATATTATTATTCCTGTTACTGATGTTCATAATGTTATTCCTGTTAGTGATGTTCATAATGTTATTCCTGTTAGTGATGTTCATAATGCTATTTCTGTTAGTGATGTTCATAATGTTAATCGTGTTAATGGCCGTCCATACAGTATGTCACGATAGTTTTGACAATTTTTAGCGCCCCACTCCCCCCTGTCACAAATCTCGGACACACCACCCCCCAAAAAAAAAATAATTAAAAAATACGTCACACTTTCGTACAAAATATATTTTTATTAACAAACTAATTAAAATTTAACATAAAACCCCGAGACGTGACCCCCTCCCCCTGTAAAAAAAACTGTCACGCTTTCTTACACCCCCTCACCCCTCTGGAGCGTGACGTACTTTGTGGATGGTCTCATAGTGATATTCATAATGTTTTTCCTGCTACTGATGTTAATAATGTTATTCCTCCCTTTTATCAACTTCAATCCATACATCAAATATATGGCAAGGTACAAGCTCTTATTGTAGCTTTAAACGTTCTGTGTAATATTTTATTCCTTCTTGAGAATGAAAACAAAATACACTGAGAAATGATTTAAACTAAATTCACCATCATGTTGTTGTTCATTATTGTTTCAATTTTCTTAAAGATGATATTTTTTAAAATATTTTTTTTGTTTAAATTTAAACAGTTAGTTAAGAATTCCATATTTGTGTGTGGGACATGCCAAAGAGACTGCCCGTCTGGGATTGGTCTCACCAGCCACACAAGTAATACACAAGAGAATGCCCCTCTGAGATTGGTCTCACCAGCCACACAAGTAATACACAAGAGAATGCCCCTCTGGGATTGGTCTCACCAGCCACACAAAGACATACACAAGAGAATGCCCCTCTGGGATTGGTCTCACCAGCCACACAATGACATACAAAAGAAAATGCCCATCTGGGCACTGGGATTGGTCTCATTAGCAATACAAAGACATACAATAGAAAATGCCCCTCTGGGATTGGTCTCACCAGCCACACAATGACATACAAACGAAGAAGATAAACCCATCGTCTTTCTAGGATCTAAAGATCCCATACGATACCCTAACATGAACATAAATAGATAAGAGGGGGAAAATCTTTGAAAATGAATAGCTCTATGAAGGGGGCAAATCCATTCACAAATAAATGATGTGGAAAATATTACGTAGATTTACGTAATTGAATCTGATTTTATCTAATTAAAGGCACGCAATCTATGGATGTAATCTTTTGAGGTAATTGCTCTTAATCCATGGAGGTAACCTTTGATGGCAATGCACACCGTAAATGGATGTAATTGTTTAAAGCTTGTCGCACACAATCCATGGATGGCATCCATTCAGATAGTGCCCCGCACTGTTCATTTTATCAGCCTCGTAACGTGGTTAGGCCCTCCCTACCTCCCCCCTCCTCACAACAGGGACGGGATTAATCACCGTAATCAGTGTTGACGGACGCATCGTATGTGAGGATTATTTCACGGAGCGGTGACTCTCGTCAATAACAATCACCATCTCTTGGCACAGTAATTTCATTGTTAGACAATCGGGTTTGATTGAAGAGCGTCACAAAGTAGGTATGGTCACAATACTATTATAGTGAAATGGTTGGGTCGTTATTATAGCGGAATGGTACATGTTTTGTTAATAACCAATGGCGGGGCGACTTAGCTATTTTTAACGAAATAGTTTTACATCCATGACAGTAAGTAATATCCAGTTATGACTCCTGAAAGAGGAAAAGAAAATCCAAATGATACATAAGAATTTTCGGTTGGTACAATAAATACATATTTATTTATTATTTAGTGCTAATATAAGGTTAAATCAAATGAGCTATTGGCTATTCAAAATGTTGCAAGATACAAAAAAAACTTACGACACCTTTTATCACGCCCGAAAGCGTTGACTACAGGGACGAAATACAGAAGTTGCTCCTTCCCGCCAATGACAATCAGTAACTGGGACAAGCTATGTGAACAACAAGTGTGTGAGCGTGACAAGACGCTATCAAACAACGAGCAAGGATTATGTGACCCTTAACCACTTGGGATTAGTGTGCTGCTCTCGTTGACACGTTCAAACGTCGGCCAGTTTTTTTTTTCTTTGCTGACGAACGGTTTTAGCTTTGGGATGTCATGTCAGGCTGACACAAATATTTTTCTCATAAAATTTATTTCTATCCACCCTCAATGTAGTCCAAGCGATCTTATTTCATAATCAAGGTTGGGCACATTTCCGTCATTTTGCCTTACGTCCTCAAATTCTCCAGTTTCTGATACCAGAGGACAAACCCTGAAAAGTATTCACTTCACAGAAACATTGGGAAACAGCTCAAAATGCAAAGCTGCCAGTACGAATAATTCATTGATCGATTTACCTCAAATATAGAACAAATAGAGGGTATAAGGATTACAGTATTTTTTTTTCTTCAATTGTCCCACCACTTTTACACCTCGTAATAGTTGCATCAGTAATAATTCCCATAAAAACTCAGAACTACTAATAGTGTATATTTTTATTTATTTTTATTTGTTTTTTTTTTCTTTGTTGTATTTTTTTGTTGTTTTTTTCTTCAATATTGCTTTTATATTATGCAGCGAACTTGTTGGGCTATTTATGGTGTGGTTTAGAGTCGACAGTGTATCGACAATTATCGTTCTTTATTTTTCTCCGAATCCATTTGTGATCATTGTGTCGTAATTTCAATCATTAGTTTGGAGTTTCTCAATTATTCTGTTTTCTGAGCCAGAGGCGTAGTTAAAATTATTTTTCACCGCAGGAAAACAATACACGTGATGCCACTTCTCTATTTATATTCTTTGGTGATAGTTATAACGTAAAGCCATAAGGATCCTTTGGCGCCCCTATACCATTCGTGGAGATATATGTACCACCCGCGTCCCTCTTTTTGCTACACTTCTCTTCCAAGCAACAAGTAAACATTTCAGAGGGGCCAATTTAAGGTAATTATTATTTAAGTTCATGTGTTGCTGCTCAGTGAAGCTTCGTCATTTGGACTTATAATTTATTGAGAACCTTAAAGAGAATAGGTTAGCAAAATTATAATAAATAGAGGTTAAAAAAAAAAAGTAATTTTTTAAAACCACGTTTATTTTTTAAGTGGACAAAAAATAAGATAATAAATTAAAAGTTATTTTTTAAAAATTGGAACGAAAGCAATTTAATAAAAAACGTGGTCAAAATATGTTTACAAAGACATGTGAACACTTATTCTTACCAGTTCGGTTTTACATTTGTTGGGAGACGATTGATATCTGGCGATTCTTGAATCTAAAAAGTTTTTTACCTTGTAAATTATTTATTGCTTTTGTAAGAGATCGTGTTTTTTTAAAGGCACGGGGGGGGGGGGTCTTAACGTCCCGGGCGTACAAGCAGCGTGACAATGAGAGTATACCAACAAAAAAACATTGTCGTCCGCGGTTAGCGGTAATACATAAAGACGCTCGCCCAAAGTGGTCAGCTGAGACATTAAAGACCCGTCTTGACCATCGATTTTTGTCATCGGCCGGCCTAAACCCTCGTTGGGTTAATGGTTAAAGAAAGATGCGGTCCCAGGCGATCAGGGATGAAGTTTTTGTGGCCCTTGTTTGATTAAAACTATGGGGTACGACCTCGTAGGACCAAGACAAAAACTAGGCTCTGTGAGAGAAAATAGCAAATGTTGTTTATGGCTCCCACTATGTCCCGCGTACTATTACTGAGGGTTTACTAAGTGAAATTAAATAGAAAGACAATAGATGTTGAAATGAGACTAAACACAGTTTTCAGCGGTCAGTTTTAAACTTTTATTTTCTGTGAATTCGAAGTTTTTATCTGCTCCAATAAGCGAAATGGACTTTAGCTTAAACAAAACAAAGAGAATTTCGGAGTAGCTTCCCTTTTAAGTATCGATGATCATTAAATAAAAGATATATATAAACTCGTGTGCAAAGTTGTGCAATATTCAGTGTCTTTCTGTGCAAAATTGTAATTTCCGCAAACACATATTTTATCCTTATCAATATTTGCTCCACGGTTACTCTAAACTATAAATGATGAATATCTAGCCGCGCAGCTGCGTAGCTTAGATGAAAAATTGTTTAGGAGCTAATCCAAGCAAATAGTTCCCATCCTACCAAATAGTTCCCACCCTACCATATAGTTCCCATCCTACCATATAGTTCTCATACTACCAAATAGTTCCCACCCTACCATATAGTTCCCATCCTACCATATAGTTCTCATACTACCAAATAGTACCCACCCTACCAAATAGTTCCCATCCTACCATATAGTTCCCATCCTACCATATTGTTCCCATCCTACCATATAGTTCCCATCCTACCATATAGTTCCCACCCTACCAAATAGTTCCCATCCTACCAAATAGTTCCCATCCTACCAAATAGTTCCCATCCTAACAAATAGTTCCCATCCTACCAAATAGTTCCCATCCTACCAAATAGTTCCCATCCTACCAAATAGTTCCCACCCTACCATATAGCTCCCACCCTACCATATAGTTCCCATCCTACCATATAGTTCCCATCCTACCAAATAGTTCCCACCCTACCATATAGCTCCCACCCTACCAAATAGTTCCCATCCTACCAAATAGTTCCCATCCTACCAAATAGTTCCCATCCTACCAAATAGTTCCCACCCTACCATATAGTTCCCATCCTACCAAATAGTTCCCATCCTACCAAATAGTTCCCATCCTACCAAATAGTTCCCATCCTACCAAATAGTTCCCATCCTACCATATAGTTCACACCCTACCATATAGTTACCATACTCGGCCCTGTAGTAAAAAGACTTTGTCTCATTAAATCAAAAATTTTCCTTCCAAGTAATGAAAGAAAAGGGAGTAATATAGACTCTACTTGGTCTATATTTGCTTCAAATAATAATTATAATAACCATCAAGCCTCAAGTAATCGTCTCCTATAGAAAACCTTCCTGCCTGGGGATACGTTGGATTCAATTGGTAAACGTTCTTAAAAAATTAACAAGGTCTCATTAAAATAACGTAGTTTGCTGTCATTTCATTTGGGTAAAATAATTATTGTTATTATGTGTTATTATTTATTATATTTATTCAATTTCTTTTCAGTCTTGAAAGTCCTGTAACATGCGTTAGTATTGTTAATTGTAAGGGCGATACAATGATTATAGTCCATGTTTGTTTATTTCGTCCCTATGATTTATTTATTATTTTATTTTTAAATATGTTCAATGGCTTATAGTAAGATTGGGCTCGAAACATTTTGGTTAGCAGAAAAATATATTGTGAAGACAAAGAAAATTACAAATGGTATAAATTTACCATTTTAGTTTGGATCAGACACAGATAATTTTTTCAATGGAGAGAAACAATGGGATAAGGAAATAAGGACAAGTATTATTTTATCTTATGCAATACTGAAGTTCCTTCTATAGCACTGCGATTTCAACGTCCTAGCATTATCTTTTTTTTATTTCTAGGCTTGTATTTAGAGTTTTAACAGGTTATAATCTGTTGGTTTTCATGGTTTAATCTACAACCAATTTGATCACTGAATTCCAGACCAAAAGAGCGAGAATTTGTGTATACTTGTTCTTGCATACTGGATATGAAAACAGTTGAAATGTATTATTACACTTTTGCTCTTTGTTCTTCTATGAGTAAAATAGTGCTTCAGAATTTAATGTTTTCAAAAAATGGTGTTACTCTTGTCACTTCTTAATATTTTTCGTAAATGAATAATGCTTCTCTTTGTTGAATCTGTTCTTGTTTATCTATGTATTTCTTTGGTGAATAGATAAGAAGAACCTTAATGTCAAGTTGAACGGTTTTCTAATTAGTTGTCCAGTCGCCTATAACTCAACAACAACAACAAAAAAGACAACCAGACATGCAAACATAACCATTTTCCTCACACCACTTTACCAATGTAGTACAGTAACAAAAGAGATTCCCCCCCCCCCCATCAATCCCCGCATTAACCTGAACATCGAGCGGCCCAATCCAGTCCGTCACGTGGTTTACATCCATCTCTTTGTCAAAGCAACCAATTATTCAGGACATTGGCAGGACCAGACAAAAAATGAAAATATGGAAGAGTGTAAAAGAAACAAATAATTTCAGCGAGACGTTTCAGAATGGAGTCTGAAGAAAAAGATTTGTTCAATTTGATCATTTTTAACGGGGCAAAAATAAGAGGAAAATTTTCATAAGTGATTGGATATTTTTTTCTACACCCGCAGGCTCATTTCGTTGACATTGAAAATCGTTAAGCATTTACAGGAAATTTACAATTTTTTTATTTTTTTACAACTATAATTATTTTATAAATATGGTAAAAGCTATTCACACTTTGAGTGAACAATGAAATGCAATTTAATTATTTTTAATAATTAACATTTATTTATCAGCGAAATATTTGACGACGCCAATATTGAGTCTTTTTCAAAATATATTTTTTAAAATCCTATTCTTTTTATTTGATGGTCAGGATTGTTTGAAGTGGTTCATACTAGAAATGACGGGATTTTTTTAAATAGAGGAACTTTCCAGATATAAAAATTACATTTTTAGAACAAATGCAAAACATGGTTGATGCTTTATATAATATGTTGACTTCAGTCACCATTGAAACAAAATGTATGTGTGGCACGAGCACATGAACATATAACAAGTCAACATTAAATAGTCCTCTGAATTTTTAACATAACATATCTTTAAAAGACAGAAAAATTCAGCCAAGTAACGCATCTTTTTACATTTAAACTGATTTGGTACCCACAAAAATTTGTTTGGCAACCCGATTTTATAACGTTCTACGTCTTATGAAATGTGTCCCATAGCACCATGTTTTACACTGGTAGCTCTAGACTCTAGGTCTGATGTCCCTCAGTACAATTTTCCACACTGGTAGAATCTACACAATTTAGTTTAGTATTTAGACTAGCAAAATGCCCGCACCATGCAGCGGAAAATTAAGATTCAGTTATCATTGGAATATCTCGTACAAAAACATGAAAGATGTGGCTGGGTAGCGAAGTCAATAGTGCGCTCCCTTCACATGCTGAGGGGCGGGGAATCGAGCACACGTTAAGGCCACCATAAAATTTTTTGGAAAAAGACCTCTGCTTCCCTGGAGGGGGTGGCGCCGCAAGAGTCTACAAAGCCGGAGAATGTTCTAAATAGGATTTTAAATAATAAACAAATAAAAAAGATACAAAGACCGTAAAAAATTCAATAAGGCAACAGACATAGCAGTTATATAAATGAAATAAGTACGCTCATCTGTGTCAGTTACAGCAGGGAAGCTGACAACCAAATGATGTAAAGATGGGGCCATAAATACGAATGTTTTATATGGCGAACGTTGTCGAATGTAAAAGCCGTTACGCGTAGAATTTTGAAATGAAACCTACTTAACTTTTGGACATCAGTGTCTCAGTGCCATAAATATGAGGCATCAAAATTGTATATACCAAGTTAGATCAAGAAACCTTCAGAACCCTTCTTGGTAGTGTAATCAACGACTTGTTTGAAATTTCATGGTGATAAGTTAATAAAATAATATGTATACAACATATATACGATTTTATTTCAACACTATAAGGGTCTTCGAGCCCAATCGATGCATTTTAAAATCGTCGTTGGATCATGATGGATAATCTTGTTTATGAATATTAATGTGTAAAATTAAATGACATTGAGGTCCCCAAACCATACTTCATTCCACGGGGCATGTCACTCACCTGACCATGCTTTTCTGAGTTCCTAACCCTTTCAAATGTCTTTTTTTTTGTTGTCTTCCACACTGTTTAATTGCATCATCATAATTGTGGGGGGAAAAATTCTCAAAAAATTGTAGGGACAAAATAAAATGTAAATATTTGAAAATAAACACTATGTCTGAAGGAGGGACTACAGCGGAGATCCATGAGAGAAGTCTGAGGTTTCCGCTTCAACCGCCTTTTTCTTTTAAAGAATCAAAAATAAAATAATTAACCTGAAAGTAGACTAAGTTCTTGTTTGTAATGCAAGAAATGCAGTAGTTTATTGATATTATATCCCTATTAATAGGAATCGAGATTAAGTGGTGAACCACTTATAAAATTTAAATGTTTTATCACAACATACACTGCCATTGCACTAAACCAGACCGAATTAATTTATGTCTATAAATTATAGAAAATGTCTAAAGAAAATAGTTTATTAAATTTAAATAAATAAACTTTAAATTTTATTTTGACATTTCCATTGAATGATTTTATAAATTTTTCTAAAATATATGAAGGTAAAATTTTCGATAATTGAAATAATCGGTTTTTTTTTGTTTTTTGTTTTTTTTCTTTTTTGTTTTTTTTTTTCAATTGTCTTTTAACATCCTATCGACAGCCTTCTTTAACTTGTTTTCTTGAGTAAAATTTCATATTAAACATATTAGTACTGGTGCTCTGTGGTGTGGCGCAGCGCTGACGGAAAATACATTTTAATGAACATCCGACATAATAACTGAAACTTCTTTATTTGCATGAGTTATCCAGTTCTTTTCTCAACCAAATTTTTTTGGTTGTTAAAATTATATATGTGTATATTTGCATAAAAGCAAGTATATTTAATTCGATTAAATATAAACTCTTATCCAATTATTTTTTCTGACTGATTTTTCAGTTTGGTAAACCTCACGGGATAGAATGTCTGAAATATTATGATAAATTCTAAATTATATTTTTGCAAGATCTCCGTTAAATTTAGCCTATATCAAGTGTTTAGCTGAAATGTTTACCAGACTATGATTGTAACATACCGATTGATTCGATTATAATCTAAAATATACTAGAAACTTGTTTTATTCAATTCTCCATTACGTCATTGCAATTTATAAATTATAAATGGGACTTTCTTATCTTATGTGTTATAGACGCTCCTTCTGTACATAAGATTATTGCGTCCTACGTATTTCTATGGTTTGTGTTAAGTCCTGTATTCTTACTAGAGTTTTAAATGATGATAAAGTGTTGGCTTTCCTGGTTTCTTCAGGCAACCCATTCCACGCCCGAATACCCGACGAAAAGAAAGAAAACTTGAATGTGTTTGTTTTTGCATATGGAATAAGAAAGGTGTTTTTACCTTTATGTCTATATGAGGGTTGTATTAAGTTATCTTTGTGTTGTATTTCTAAATTAGAATTAATTGCCTTATGTATAATTACTAGGGCTGCGGAAATTACCGATTAATTTCTCGATTAATCGGTAAATTTCTTTATCGATTAAAATTATTTTAATCGATAAAATAGTGATTAAAATTAAAGAAAAAATTTGCTTTTTTTTCTCGATTTATTATTAAATAATTAATAATTAATCATAGTTTTTTTTAAAGTACAAAATTCTCCATTTAGAAAAGAGATTTCGAAAGTGTAAACTTTAAAATAACCTGTTTTTTACGGACAATGATATAAAAAAACAACATTGTTTTTAATTATTTAACACTAACAAAATTTAAATTAATTAATATTATATTGAAGCACTTATATTGAAATATATATCCTAACAGTATCTTTTTTTAAAATTAAATTTAATACTTAAGTTATGGGAATTTTTAAAAATGCCATAAAAGGGCACAAAATGTGAAGGAAAAAAACATAGGGAAAAAAGTAATTGTGAGGTCTTAGAAAAAAAATCATAACTTTTGAACCACTTGGAATAAAAAGATGATCCTTAAGGTTTTGTTAATCATCAAACAATTTCTATACAACCGTATTATTTTCATATTTTAAAATTAATTTGAAGTTTTCCTCCAAGTGCCTAAACTTTAATACGTTATTTAACTCATTTTTTAAAAAATGCAAACTGCATTTTAAAAACAACTTTCAGTTTAATGACGTCATAATCTTTATTTTTAGCTTTAACAAAATTATCGATTAAGTAATCGGTAATTTTTCAAAAGTTAACGATTAAATTTAATTTAATCGATAACAGCCCTAATAATTACTAATTTACTTTTTGTTCTTCTATCCTGTGGTGTTTCAAGGTTTAATGATTTAACTAATGGTGTTACTCTTGTCAGTTTTGAATATTCTCCAGTAGTGAATCTGGCAGCTCTTTTTTGGATTTGTTCTAGCTTATCAATATTTTCTTTGGTGGATGGAACCCATACAGAAGAGGGATATTCTAGTATAGGTCTCACCAGGGTGAGGTAGCATTTTAGTTTTATATCTTTGTTACATTTGTAAAAGTTTGTTTTTATAAAGCCTAAGGTTTTATTTGATTTGTTAATAAATTCATTGACATGGCGCTTCAAGATAGTTTCTCATTTATTATGACTCGTAAGTATTTTGCATCTTTAGTTTGGGTTAGTTCTTTTCCATGACTGAAGTATTTTGAATTTATTTGTTTCTTTTTCTTTGTTACTCTTAGATATTTTTTTTTTTTTTTGGGTGGAAGGACATACTCCAGTTTGTTTCCCATTTTATTAATTCATCTAAGTCTTTTTGTAAAATTTTGACTAAATGTGAAGGTTTTTTTCCCAATTTATTTTATTTTTAATATCTGATTTTCGGGTTGTTACCTCACGGGGATAGAATAGGCTCCAGTTGTGGCCCCTTTTTAAACGTGTATAGATAATGGATTTAGCTATTCGATTTACTTTGGAAACATATATTTGTATTTGAAAAAAATTTACCTAAAAATATAGTCTTTACAAGTATCGGTAAAGTGTGTGTTTAAGTGGGGGTGAGGGATATAGTAACAATTTTTAAATGAATTTTGGAAAAATTACGTATGGTTGAGACTATTTATCAGAACACAAATGAAGATGCAGATAAAGAGTAAACATCTCTTTGTGTGGTGATGAAACGTATCTCATATTTGGTTGATATCTTAATAATATGATCGGCAAAGGGTTCGAACAATAAAAATCGTGAGAGAAACCAGAATAGAATCTCACTGGAAACGGGATCCCATAATTCTATGGGATCATAAAAGGGTAAATAAACCAAACCAAAGTGTGGGTACCGATCGCGGAAAGGGACTACCGAAGAATGGGTTCATTTTTTGGATCATACTGCGATGTGTTATTCCATAGAAATATGGGATCGTTTTGGGGTAAGGGATTCGACAAAGCAGAGTATTTCAATATGCAAAGGGGTAATAGTGGGGTAAGAAATTCGACAAAAAACGGAATTCACAATAACATCCCACAAGTTTGGTGCAGCAGAATCAAAGGAGAGGCTCCAAGGTACTTCCTCCTCCTGTGTCCGTCCACTCCGGGAACCTTCAGAGGAGACTGAAAGAACGCTGCCCCTTTAGAGTTACATGTTGTGATGTTAGCTCTACACCAATATGATCTAAAAAGCGCTAGGTCCAATGTTTAACAGCAGGCTTGTCCATTGGAATGTTTTTCCCATGGGAAACGTCCCATGGGATGGGATGGGACAGGCATAAATTGCCTTGGGATGGGATGGGACAGAAAAATATGTCCCATGGACAAGCCTGTTCAACAGTACTATGCCCAACACAAACTTGTTTTAATATCCCGGGTCACAACTCTAGACACTTTCTAAACTTTCTAAACGCCATAATCCTGACCCTTAACGCCTACATCGCAATGCTCTACACTTCTATGATGTGTACTCTATGTACTATGATACAGTCTTTATGCTCTACATTTCTATGATGTGTACTCTATGTACTATTTTACTTTCTGGAGTTTTATGCCCTACATTTCTATATTGTGTACTCTATGTACTGTGATACAGTCTTGAGTTTTATTCTGGGTACTATCATTTAATACAGTGCTACAAATTCGAAAGAACCAAACATGAATCACTTCAGTTTGATCCTTATCACCTAGGTTCGCCCTCCTTCTACAATGTCCATGGTGCAACTCACTAGCTCGACCACCAAATAAAAACTACTTCACATCCCCTAACACCGCGTCATAAATGACAGCTTCTTCACTATAATCATCAACTTGCGCTAAATCAGCATAATCTTTACGATTTAGCGAAGCGCCATTAACCCCTAATGTTATACACGACATTCTACACCTATGTTCTGTATCCTTATGTAATATACCCCCTCTTTTCTACACTTCTATGTTGTACACCCCTATGATATAACACCCATATGCTATACGCCTTCACCTCTAGACTCCTATGTTATATACTCCTCTACTCTACACTCCTATGTTATTCAACCCTCTGCTCTACACTCCTGTTATACAACCCTCTACTCTACACTCCTATGTTATACGCCCCTCTACTCTACACTCCTATGTTATACGCCCCAATCCTCTACACTTCTATGTAATACGCCCCTCTACTCTACACTTCTATGTTATACTCCCCTCTGCTTTAAACTTCTATTTTATACACTCCTCTGATCTACACCCCTATGTTATACGCCCCTCTACCCTACACTTCTATGTTATACGCCCCTCTACTCTACACTCCTTTGTTATACGCCCCACTACTCTACACTCCTATGTTTTACGCCCCTCTACCCTACACTTCTATGTTATACGCCCTTCTACTCTACACTCCTATGTTATACGCCCCTGTACTCTACACTCCTATGTTGTACGCCCCTCTACTCTACACTCCTATGTTTTACGCCCCTCTACCCTACACTTCTATGTTATACGCCCTTCTACTCTACACTCATATGTTATACAACCCCTCTTCTCTAAGCCCCTATGTTATACGACCCTCTACTCTACACTCCTATGTTATACGCCCCTCTACCCTACACTTCTATGTTATACGCCCCTCTACCCTACACTTCTATTTTATACGCCCCTCTACTCTACACTTCTATGTTATACGCCCCTTTACTCTACACTCCTATGTTATACGTCCCTCTACTCTACACTCCTATGTTATACGTCCCTATACTCTACACTCTTATGTTATACGCCCCTCTACTCTCCACCACTATGTTATACAACCCTCTGCTCTACACTCCTATGTTATAAACTCCTATACTGCACACTCCTATATTTTATGAACTATACACCCTTATGTTCTACACACCTATGTTCTAAATCTATGTTCTAAAACCCGATGTTCTACTCCTTTATGATGTACATCATTATGTTCAACACCATTATGTTCTACACCACCATGTTCCAGAAGCGCTCCCGTCGATCCACCATGACGTGCTTGTCAACACCCTCAGCCAACATTCATCCCCCAAAACTTCATCTGCACTGCAATCATCTCCGTCTCCAGAGCTGTGTGTGGAATTAGCATTCCCCATTTTTCCCCCCGTTCATCGAGACACTTTTTATAGTTAACCTGTCTTTGAAACGGCTGCGTTTCCTCGTAAATATGGCGTAATAAGGGGAGATTATGCCCAGATCAATCAGACGCGGTATCATTTTCAATCCCATGCCAGCAGTTTCCGCCAGTTTTAGAGTTGACCCTCTTGCCACACAAATTGCTGGCTTGCGCAGAACGCTGCGGTTCATTATACTATCTTATCCCTGGCGTATCTGTTTGTATCGTACGACTCCCTTGCCTTTCCTTTCTCCTCATTCTCAGAGCAACCCTGCCATAATCTTAGGTCCCGTTTTAGGACTGCCCGTCTTTCCAGTTTTTTGAGTATAAGACATCCGTCAATCTGTCTGTTAGGAACAGTCAATCCGTCTGTAAAGCATCGCTAGGAACGTCGGTCGGCTGAGCTTTCTGTCTATCCGCCTGTTAATTCAAACTTCGCGCTCATCTATATTGATGGTCTTACTTCTCTCTCTCTCTCTCTCTCTCTCTCTCTCTCTCTCTCTCTCTCTCTCTCTCTCTCTTTCTTTCTTTTATCTTCTACTTTGTTCTCGCTTTCATTCGTACATCGATTAAATTCAACCCATATCTCTCATTTATTCTCATTGTAGATTAACGTCACCATCCTTTATGTATGCAGATAATACTGTATCTAAATGCTTTTTTTTCATTTAAAAGATTCCCGACATGTATGTCATACTTTGTCTTCACTTGACCTAATGATGAGTCATATCATCTTTACCTTACAAAACTTTAGCTCAAACATCTTTACCTCAAACATCTTTATCTCACCTTTAGGTACCTCACGTTATTTTCATCTAACGTAAAGGTATTTGACATTATAGTTATCTCATCTAAAGGTAACACACGTTGTGGCTCCAGGATCATGGTGTAAAAGCGTTGATCAAAATGACAGGTTAAAATTTTACCGTGTTATAAAATATCACATCTCTGGTTTGGTTTTTTTTTAAGGAAAGACGCACACACGTAAACAAAAATGAAGCAAATGTACAGCTACAGTTTTACTCACTGTTTATTATTTTATAATGGCTATAATACTAATATCTATACTAAATTCTGACAATGATAATTAATAATAACTATACTAATATCTACACAACAACTACTAAGAACAGTACAAATATGTTCACTACTAACTCTAATGTGTATAGTTGTATCTAAGCGCATAACTACTGATATTCTTATTTTTTAAAAATCACTTTGAACTACTAATATCTGTGCTAATGTGAATATACACTAATTTTAACTTCTAATAACTATGATAGCTCTCTACACTAATTACTTCTAATACGAGTGCTAATATCTACACTAACAACCACTGATGTCTTCAACACAATCTACACTGACATCTACGGATACCTGTGTACTGATTCAAATACTAATATCTCACAACAACCCATGATGCCAGTACTGAAGTCTAACGTCTATGTTTAAAGAAACAATGTTCCTCATCCATTAAAGCAATGGCGTAACGTGTCGCTTCCATATTGTCCTCTCCCACAGCCCCTAGGCCCTGCACTGACGTCCCCCCCACCATCTCTTTTTTCACCAGAATCCCGACCTTGGGATATTTACCATAATTTTGTTCAACAAACTCATCGATCTCAGCAATCAACCACCACCTCCTCCCCCACCCCAAACCCACCTCTTCTCCCCTTCCACTACTCCTTCTTCCCACTTTGATATTCTCCACTCCATAAATTGGCCTTCGTTTGGAGGCTATTTCGATGTAGGCGATATGATTACACGGACCTGATCAAATGACCTGCCCTTGCCCCCTCCTCCATACGTCCACTCACTACATCCCCCTTTACACATCAACATTCCCATTCTCTCTGGTGACGAAAGTTATAAAAGGTCAACATCGAATCTTCCTGTTTTGACTAGTTCACATAGTTGAATGTTTTTTGAGCTTTTATTGAATAACTTTTTGTGTGTGGAAATTTTGCTTAAAATCTAATTGAAACATAAACAACGTTTTTAAAAATTCCGAAATAAGTTTTAAGTAGCATCACAGTTATCAAGATGTTTATTTAACGACTTTATTCCATGTTTGTTTCGATGACTTGGGTCGTAATTTTAAGATGTCGCTCTCAACTGATAACGCTTGAGGAAACTAAGTCGATTGGAAACGGGTTCAAGTGTTAGATGTCGGGAGGTAGAGAAATAATAATTTAAACATTGCAAATTTAGGGCTATTACTAATATTAATGAAAACAATCGTGAAGAAATTATGGAAATGGCTGTCAATGGAGCAGTAAAAGCTGAAGAAGCTAACACATACATTAAAGTTCTTTTCACAACTCTCTCATTAACTAATTCATTTTTAAATCACTCACACTTACCAACTCTGTCACCTTACACGACTATTTCTTAATTCATTCACTAAATTATAGCTGATTCGTTAATTCATTACAAAACTTACTATCTCACTCATTAATTCATCCACTTCTTTCTAAATCTTTCATTAACTCACTCAACACGTTACCAAATCATTCCTTAACTTTCTCACTAACATTTCAGATAATTCCTTACTTTATTCACCGAATTAAAACTGATTAGTTATTTTGTTCACCAACTTACCAACTCACTCTTTTACTCATTCACAAAATCACCTATTTACTCGTTGTAACTATCGATTCTCCACCATCTCTGTCTCACCCTATCATACCAAACAATAACAGTTCAAGACAACACTTACGCAGTACGAACTGAACGTACATATTTTCTACCAAGCAAAGCAATAATCGCTTGACGTCATTTCCCTTTCCGGTCTTCTCGAGCGCCCTATGGCGCAACTCCTTAGGGGATTGGCCTCGATGAATTGGGCTCCTTGTCGCTGACGGGTCGTCTGCTGCCAACGGACGCATCGTGTCTCGTCTTAAGCCCAACCGGCCCCTTCCCTCCCCTTTCTTCTGAATCTAAAAAAAATACAGACACACAAGAGACGGCCTCTTTGAGAACATATTACAGAAGATTATCATTATCTTTTCTGAGAGCTTTCTAGACTCCCATCAAACGACCGGCTTTGTGAGGAGTAGATGTAGGGGGGTAGAGATAAGACAAAGTATAAACGTCGTATAATTTGGTATATAGATACAAGGATACATGGCGATGATGGGATCTAGGCTGATCCAAACATTTTCCCTTATTCCGCTTATCGTTAAAACCGACGCTACGTCGAAACATGAAGATGGTATCGAGTCCAATATTTAAGATATCTTAAAGCGATATATTAATTAATATCGATGCATATTGGCACACGTTGTTTGTTGTTTACTCTCCTAGTTTTCACTGCATCGTCTTAATTGTATTTTTTTTTTTTTTTGGTAGCTTGCAAGCCTAAGAAAATGATTCGAAATTTGAATAAAATCGGCATTCTTTTGAGTTTAATTGCCAGCATTTTGAGATAAAATTAACCAAAAAAAAATGTTACAATATAAGTAGTTTAGCTTGACAGTTTTTATCCAGTTGTCCGTGACTGCTGCAATGACCTCCGTTTCTGTTGGAGGAGTGGTTCTGGGTCCTCGGTCCTGGGAATAAAAATAGAAAGGTCATGGCCTGTCTCTGTATTTTTCAATAAAACTTGTCTATTCCTCTCCCAACGCCCCAACCGCCATTCAAAATTTCAACGAGTCGTTTCACTTTCTCCAAGATTCATTTCCTTTAGTCTATGCAATCCCTCCCGTCTATTCACTCCCTCCAGTCAATTCATTCATTCCAGTCTACACACAATCTCCTGTGCAATTCACTCCCTCCGATCTATTCAATCCCTCCGGGCTATTTATTCCTTCACTTCTATACGCAATCTTCACTATATTCACTCTTTCCCATCGATTTACTCACTCCAGTCTATTCAATACTTCTGAACTATTCACACTCCCTGCAGTCTATATATTCACTCCCGTCTATTCAGTCCCTCCCATCTCTTTACTTCTTCATGAATTTTAACTATTTCCACTCTATCCACTTTCTCCAAACTATTCACTCACTTTATTCTATTCACTGCCTCCAGTATATTCATTCCCTCCAGCCTATTCACTCACTCCAGTCTATTCACTCCCTCATGTCTATTCACTTCCACCTGTCCATTCACTCCATCAGATATATACCCTCCCTTACATCTATTCACAGACCCCAGTCTATTCACTCCCTCTAGTCTAGTCACTACCTCCAGTATATTCACTCCCTCATGTCTATTCACTCGCTCCTGTCCATTAACCCCCACCTATTCACTCCATCAGTTATATTCCCTCCCTCCCGTCCATTCACAGGCTCCAATCTATTCACTTCTTCCAGTCTATTCACTCCTTCCAGTCTATTCAACCCCGTCTATTCACTCATCCCTACCGTCTATTCAGCAACTTCAGTCTATTCACTACCCCAAGTCTATTCACTCCATCAGTTCTATTCCCCCCATCCCGTCTATTCACAGCCTCCAGTCTATTCATTGACTATCTCGTATTCCCATCGATAAACGTTCTACATCATCATCCTTAAACCTGAGCTCTGCCGACATTTTGATGAGAGCCCATATACCGAGGAGGCCGCGAGTCCTGTATAAAATGAACGACATTTTTTTGTTATTCGGGGCGTGAAGAGCCGATCCTGGTTTTGTCTATGTTTGTCATTTCCATATTGATGTTTCTCCCGTGCTTTCATTGCGGCGTCTTAAAATTCAGCCCCGATCAACAAGCCTTCGATTTATTGGTCTGATTAGCGGTTGGTGTCTTCTTGTTCTAAGTTAGTCTTCTCATGTCATTAGTGTCATCTCTTCCTCGCTGTTGTCATTTATTTTTTTACTGGAGTTCTCTGTCTTTGGTTGGTGTCATCCAATTTGGATTGGTGTCATTCACTTTTGATTGGTGTAATTCACTTTTGGTCGGTGTCATCCAACTTTTTTGGTATCATCCACTTTTGATTGGTGTCATTCACATTTGATTGGTGTCATTCACTTTTGGTCGGTGTCATCCAACTTTTTTGGTATCATCCACTTTTGATTGGTGTCATTCTCTTTTGATTGGTGTCATTCACTTTTGGTCGGTGTCATCCAACTTTTTTGGTGTCATCCACTTTTGATTGGTGTCATTCACTTTTGATTGGTGTCATTCACGTTCGATTGGTGTCATTTACTTTTGATTGGTGTCATCCACTTTTGATTGGTGTCATTCACTTTTGATTGGTGTCATTCACTTTTGGTCGGTGTCATCAAAATTTTTTGGTGTCATCCACTTTTGATTGGTGTCGTTCACATTTGATTGGTGTCATTCACTTTTGGTCGGTGTCATCCACCTTTTTTGGTGTCATCCACTTTTGATTGGTGTCATTCACTTGTGATTGGTGTCATCAAACTTGTTTGTGTCATCCTCTTTTGATTTGTGTCATCCACTTTTGATTGCTCTCATCCACTTTTCTTGGTGTCATCCTCTTTTGATTGGTTTCATCCTCTTTTGATTTGTGTCATCCTCTTTTGATTGATGTCATCCTCTTTTGATTGGTGTCATCCTCTTTTGATTTGTGTCATCCTCTTTTGATTGGTGTCATCCACTTTTGATTGATGTCATCCTCTTTTGATTGGTGTCATCCTCTTTTGATTAGTGTCATCCACTTTTCTTAGTGTCATCCACTTTTGATTGGTGTCTTCCACTTTTCTTATTGTCATCCACTTTTGATTGGTGTCATCCACTTTTGATTGGTGTCATCCACTTTTGATTGGTGTAATCCACTTTTCTTGGTGTCATCCACTTTTGATTGGTGTCATCCACTTTTCTTGGTGTAATCCACTTTTGATTGGTGTCATCCACTTTTCTTTGTGACATCCTCTTTTGATTGATGTCATCCTCTTTTGATTGGTGTCATCCTCTTTTGATTGGTGTCATTCTTTTTTGATTGGTGTCATCCTCTTTTGATTGGTGTCATCCTCTTTTGATTGGTGTCATCCTCTTTTGATTGGTGTCATCCTCTTTTGATTAGTGTCATCCACTTTTGATTAGTGTCATCCACTTTTGATTGGTGTCTTCCACTTTTCTTATTGTCATCCACTTTTGATTGGTGTCATCCACTTTTGATTGGTGTCATCCACTTTTGATTGGTGTCATCCGCTTTTGATTGGTGTCATCCACTTTTGATTGGTGGCATCCACTTTTGATTGGTGTCATCCACTTTTCTTGGTGTCATCCACTTTTCTTGGTGTCATCCACTTTTGATTGGTGTCATCCACTTTTGATTGGTGTCATCCGCTTTTGATTGGTGTCATCCACTTTTGATTGGTGGCATCCTCTTTTGATTGGTGTCATCCACTTTTGATTGGTGTCATCCACTTTTCTTATTGTCATCCACTTTTGATTGGTTTCATCCACTTTTGATTGGTGTCATCCCCTTTTGATTGGTGTCATCCTCTTTTGATTGGTGTCATCCACTTTTCTTGGTGTCATCCACTTTTGATTGGTGTAATCCACTTTTCTTGGTGTCATCACTTTTGATTGGTGTCATCCACTTTTGATTGGTGTCATCCGCTTTTGATTGGTGCCATCCACTTTTGATTGGTGGCATCCTCTTTTGATTGGTGTCATCCACTTTTGATTGGTGTCATCCACTTTTCTTGGTGTAATCCCCTTTTGATTGGTGTCATCCACTTTTCTTAGTGTCATCCTCTTTTGATTCGTGTCATCCACTTTTCTTGATGTAATCCACTTTTGATTGGTGTCCTCAACTTTTGATTGGTGTCATCCACTTTTGATTGGTGTCATCCTCTTTTGATTGGTGTCATCCTTTTTTGATTGGTGTCATCCTCTTTTGATTGGTGTCATCCACTTTTGATTGGTGTCATCCTCTTTTGATTGGTGTCATCCTGTTTTGATTGGTGTCATCCTCTTTGATTGGTGTCATCCTCTTTTGATTGGTGCCACCCTTTTTTATTGGTGTCCCATAGTTTTAATTTCTTTCATCCACATTTGGTTGGTCTCACCTAACTTTGTATAGTATCATCCACATTTGGTTGGTCTCACCTAACTTTGTATAGTA
>MUZC01004576.1:195365-228350 GCA_002072015.1 Radix auricularia | reverse complement strand
CTCTAGAGTGGCTGTAGAGACCATCCCTAGAGTGACTGTAGACCATCCCTAGAGTGGCTGTAGAGACCATCCCTAGAGCGGTTGTAGAGACCATCCCTAGAGTGGATGTCTCTTTTGCATTTCCAACACACGAAAGCTTTGGAGCAGCATCGCCTTGCCTTACATCTGTAACAACTCTAAACGTTGAATGGAAATTTATTAAACTACATTTTAAGTGACGTGAACATTTTTAATAAACACTTTGTAATGATAATAAGAACGAATAGTGAAAGATAATATGTGTACTTTGAAAGCATCATTGCACTGGTACTAATTTTCCATTAAGTTTTTTTATTTAAAAAATCGAATGTGTCAAACGATCCCCATGGCAGTAAAACGGTGCGAGTGTAATAATTTCTTTAGGGCCTAACGTATGTCTCCCTGCTTCCTATCGAATCCAGGAACCGGTGCGGTAATTAATTGAGAAGAAAAAAGGTCAAAGGCTCTTGATTGGGGTCAAGACTTGTCATAACAGCAATTACGCACGGCCGCGTTAACTTTCCCTGAAGCCATTTGATAAACAACAGGCACCTAATCCCTATCCTCGTAAAAGTGGTGGGGGGGCGTATAGGCCGACTTCGTTATTTCCTATAAAGATTTTTAAATGAACGGGTATTTTACTAAATGGGTCATGAGTTCCAAATTCTAAGGTTGTAAATCTGAAAGTGCAAGTTTCTGTGTTCCGCTAGTATTGCGTAGTATGAGGAGCGTGATTTGTAATTTTATTTATCTTACGCAAGGGCGGTGTTTTAATTGGAAAAGCGACAATGTTTTGGCATGTCTCTATAAGTCGTGCTATATTTTTAGCTATATCCTTGGCTAACAAGAGTGATTGAAACATCACGCTTCTAGTGAACTTGTCAATTGTTTGACAGAATGATTGTTGTCCTCACAATTTTGTTGTCCGTTATTTGACAAGACAGGATTGTTACCTAGTCACACTGCAAGTGTTCTTGTCCGTTATTTGACAGGATTCTTACCTAGTCACACTGCTAGTGTTCTTGTCAGTTATTTGACAAGACAGGATTGTTACCTAGTCACACTGCACGTGTTCTTGTCCGTTATTTGACAATACAGGATTGTTACCTAGTCACACTGCTAGTGTTCTTGTCCGTTATTTGACAGGATTCTTACCTAGTCACACTGCAAGTGTTCTTGTCCGTTATTTGACAGGATTCTTACCTAGTCACACTGCTAGTGTTCTTGTCCGTTATTTGACAGGATTCTTACCTAGTCACACTGCTAGTGTTCTTGTCTGTTATTTGACAATACAGGATTGTTACCTAGTCACACTGCTAGTGTTCTAGTCCGTTATTTGACAGGATTCTTACCTAGTCACTCTGCTAGTGTTCTTGTACATTATCTTAAAGTACAGGATTGTTACCTAGTCACACTGCTAGTGTTCTTGTCCGTTATTTTACAAGACAGGATTGTAGCCTACTCACAATGCTAGTGTTCTTGTCCGCTATTTGACAGTAAGATTATAACCTCTAAATACATATTCCCTAAAGATGTACAGCGATATATGACCGACACTACGAGCAGTTTAGAATTACCGCGCAGCAAATTTTTTTAAAAAAATAATGCTTAAAAAATGGATGCTGTGCAACGTGCACACGAGTTTGTTTGTATTTTTACTTTGCACATGGACCAGCAAAACTTAGAAGGGAACATTGCTCTCAATACCCTTGTTCCCATTAGAGAGGACGGTTGTTATTTCACAATGTTCTTGCCCCTTATTTGACCGGACGATTCTAACCTTACGATGTATACCTTATTTAACACGCTCATTGTAACCTCCCATTGCAAGTGATCTTGCCCCTGATTCAACAGAGGATTGTAACCTTCCACATCTTGAGTTCTTTTCCCTCATTGGACATGACTATTGCAATATCAGTGACAAATATACGTCCCATGCTCTCACTCTCTTCCCCCACCCCCCAACCATTGGTACTCTCGGATTCCTCATCATTAGTTAATAAGATAGTGTTAAACCTGGCACAAACGACAGCCCGTGACGTAATCGGATCAACTTGACGGGGCGCCGGCACCAGACGTGCTTTGATCACTAATTGTCACGTCATCATACGTTGACGCCTCCACAGAAGTGCCTCACAAATATGGGCCGTCCGCGTGTAATCTTCTTTAGCTACTGCTATTTGCTTTAGTTGAGAGGCTTAGTCGGGGGTGGGGATGTGGTGGTATAAGTCAGTCTGTGAAAAGTTGCTCCGCAAGAAAACAGATAAAACCATTCGTCACCCGGTTATCCCCAGTTTGACATCATAAAAAAATATTTAAAACCAACATAACAATTTTTAAAATATCATTTTGCAGACAATTTTTAATATTTACCCCATTTGCTGACTTCTTACGTTTATAATATATGCTTCTTTTTTTTTTAACTTTTCATTCTTTCAACTTATTTAAAGTGAACCATTGAGTTAAAAACTGTGTTTAGTGGCCAGGCATGAAACTTTCCCACACATAATGCGCGTGAAGCCTTCAGCATTAATAATTCGATTGTATCATCCTACTCCTATGCGTCTAACACTAAGAGTTATGATGGTACTTAGGGACAGAGATGCTCGTCTGATTGAGCTGCATTGAAGCTGATGTGACACTGATGTTTTTATCTTTCTGTGCCAACATTAAATCACAAATACTGTTGTGTTATTGTTCGTTTGAGTACAATCGTCTAACATTGCGAATACGCCGAATTACGGGGTAAACGCCCGAAACGACTGTTAGGGGGCGGTGGGTTTAATTCTATTAAAAGAATCATATTTGACAGATCTCAAAGCTGTGCCCTGATATCTTAGAGCACAAATCTGGCGAGACACCGCATCGTCTATTTCCGTCTACATTTTCAACGTCCGGACGGACTTTCCATCAAAACAAAGCAAACCCAACAGTTGGTACAAACTCTACATAGTGGATGTCTGGACGCTCTACTCCCCAGGGGTGGGCGGTTCTGAGAGGAGGGACGGGGAACGACTGGGTGACGACGCTGTCGTGTGGTAGATGGAAACGGATTGAGTTGACCGGAAGGGCCTGGGGAATTATTCAGGGAAACCGAGAAGTCAATTGGACTCTAATTGTAGGAGAAGTCATGTTCGCAATTTATTCATTTGTCTGGTTGTCGCCTGTCATTAAATCTTATCTCTGCCCCCATCTCAGACACACACACACACACCCCACACACACAAACACACACACACACACATATATATTTATATCCTCACAGCCTTCACACACACACAGTTCGGTGGACGATGTGTACGGTACTTTTTTAATTTGAACGGGTTCACTTACCTGCAATTTTACACCATTTTCAAATGTAACAAGTTCATTTAATGTCACTCCTGTTAACTGATTGGACATCAGAGCTTGGGCGATTCTCAACGTCATTCAAGTTTAATTTGACCGAGGCCCAGTCTACTATAGCAGTATTCGGAACGTTTTATGTGATACTGATAGAAACAATACCATGATATTATTGTAATTTTATACATAAGACTGTTTATGGGCTTGGTGTTGGTATATATTAGGGCTGTTATCGATTAATTTAAATTGAATCGTTAACATTTGAAAAATTAACGAATAATTGACTAAAGCTAAAAATAAGATGTATGACGTCATTAAACTGAAAATTTCATAAAATGACCATAAATTAAGTAATTAATTTTTTAAAAGATTTTTAGGAGATATATTGAACTACAAGTAGTTCAATTTAATGTCAATGAATATTAATTTTGTTAATGTTAATTAAGGTAAAAGAATACGTATTTTTATATCATGTTCAAATAAAAACTGCTTATTTTAGAGTTTACACTTTGTTTTTTTTTTTATTATTATTTTTTTTTATATTTTTTTATGGAGAGGTTTGTACGTAAAGAAAAAACTATTATCAAGTATTAATTATTTATTAATAAATCGAGCAAATTGTTAAAAATAGTTTCTTTAATTTTAATCGCTATTTAATCGATAGTGAGAGACTGGATAGAAACGGGGTGGGGGTAGAGAGAGAGAAGAGAGATTAAAAATCCCTGTTTTCACCCTGTTCATGTCACAGTAATAGACATGCTGTAACCATAACGTTACAACTCCCACCCAATATACTAAAAATAATAGTTTACATCAGAGATAAAGAAAAACTGAGCCATGCGTCTGTCTTGGACAGCGCTCGTGCTGAATGATGAATTGAATGCATGTGTATCACAAGACAGTCTCCGCTAGAGGTTGAGCTTGTTAGGTCGGGGCATAAAGTGGTCAGTGGCCACACTAGATTTGGTGTCATCCATTGCGGTAGCTCATGGCTTCACCCCCGCCCCCTCTCTACCCAATAGACATTCTAGGAGTCTATCAGTGCCAAATAAAATAACATAAAGAATTGTATGTTTTTGGTGTCTTTCTTGTTTTGGTATCATCCGGTGCGGTCCGCACCAACCTCACCCCCTAGTGACGCCTTTGAAACTGGTTACCCAGATAAAAGCCACTATCGAGTATAATTGTACGACAACATTTTAAATATTTTACACTTCATAGTTATTTAAGATTTGCAACAACAAATAAAATTGGCATGAGTTTCCCCGCATGCCTTCGAAGGACCACCACCATTGTTTTCCAATCCTTCATCATTTGACGCGAATCCTCGAGACCGAGGGATCAAGACAAGCACTTTCGGTCAGAACTTGTGATGGGCAGCGATTGATAAACGATCCATCAGACGCCATTAGCCGGCCCCTGGTCAGCGCTCGTAGACACGGCCGGGGGTTGAAGGGACCCATCGGAATAATATCTTTATGAGTCCGACGACAACATGATATGAAGTCCAGTCAGTCGCTGGACAAAGTGGAGATCTATTCATCGGATCAGCAGGACACGGAGACCGGGGAACCAGGTGCTCCCTTCCCCAGCCCTTTCCCCAAAAAAGTAACTGTTAACACAGAGTTCGATCTGTTTCCGGCAGTGTAATTGAAAATAGAAAAATGGGTGCGACCATTTATTTATCGTAAATAGGACTTAAAATAAAAGACGTGTAGTGTTTGATTTATCGAGACTGGTCAAGAAATCTGACTTTACTCTCTGACTCTAATGGCTAAATAGAAAAAAAATTAAGGAGAATTTTTTTTTAAATTTTATTTATAGCTCAGTTGAATAACTCAGCCCCCCCCCCCCACTTACCACCAAAAAAACACTCACACAAAAACACCCCTCATCCCAAATTTCTATCTCCACGCCTGATCTCACGGGTCCATCTGTGTGTTCTCGTCTCTTAATCCGATCTCTCGCGTGACTTGGTTTCCGATTGGGGAATTAGGGCGGTTGATTTCTACCTCTTAAACGTGAAGTTGGCCAACAGTTTAAAAGAATTATCGTTTCATTTTACATTCTCCTACGACTTCTGCCTAGGCATGCAAGATGCCATCACTAGATGTTGATTATACGATTATTGCAGACTAATCCTCACTGAGACGCCACTGTTTAATTATATGTCAAGGCCGTGGAATGGGTTATCTGAACAAACCAGGAAACAAACACACTATCAACATTCTAAATTTTAACAGAAATCCAAGACTAGAGATGAACTATTAATATGCGTAAGAAGGAGCGTATGTAATTTATATGATAAGATAATGGTTTCAATTAATACTTCAGTCTATTTCGCTAAAGTTTTCTCATTCAATCAAAGCATTAAAATGATCTTTGTATGTATAACTTCATGACTTTAATCTAGGGATACGCCTACAAAACGCCTTTAATAATTTGGACGTTTCTGAACAAGATATGGACAAGCCTGAAAAAAGACTCAACAAGAAGACTTTCAGGTCTTGTCGTCTTTTCCGAGGCTATCCATACCCTGTTGAAAAACTTTTCATTTTTTTCACCTAATCTGATTGCAGCCCCTCATATCATTATGTTAAAAACAACTCATCCCAACACTCAGTAATGAGACACGTGTCTCTCATCTGTTGTTTGCTTTTAACTAAACAAACTAAACATCCGCTTCCCCCCCTCCTTTCCCCTTTCTCCCAAACCAACAAATGAGCCTTCCCCCCCCCCCATGGTTGAACAGACTGGGGTTGTCATAATTTCCCCGGAGAATTTTCACCAAATTGCCTTCTGAGGCGCCGTTTTCTTTGCCCCGTCTGGTTCCGTTCAATGGTATTCACGCTCCGCCTGCTGTATTGTGTCACAGTGGCCTTGTCATGGAATTCTCTTATATTTGTTTTATAGAATTCCCCCTCCCTTCTTCCACTCCATTTCCCCGCGAGACTTGCTGGCCAGACATGTGCCCAGAGTTGACCTTTGCCCCTCGTACGTTCAGGGGCTCGGAAAAGTGCTCGCAGCGTAAGTTCAGCGACCCGTTGGTGTGATCATCAACTATCTCACAACTGACCATAGATTAGTTTTATTTTAATAGTTTGACCAAAAATTAGAACTTTAAATACTTTTTTTGGCCTTAAGTTTAATTGGTACTTTGTTTATTATTGAAGCTTCATTTTTTATTTTAATTTGTGTTATGTAAACTACAACAGTGCTTCTCAAACATTTTAGTATGGTGGATCGGCGGGAGCTTTTCAATTGCACCAGGGACTGGTGCGCTATTTTCCAAGTACAGACGTGGTAGAGCATGCCCCCCTCCCATTGGCATACATCCTTAAAACATCTGGCATGAATTCGGTTACAGTTATATGCTACATGTCATACAACAATTTTGTAAGAGAAATCATTTGTCTTTATCATCGTGGGTGGTAAATACTTTTCTTTAACCTATGTTCACGTGTCGACCTCTTCCCCGGCCCCTTTCTAAAGTGCCTTAAAAAAATATTTTTTGTCAAGAATATCATGTCGCAGCACATGACCGAACCATGCCAACTTAAATCTCTTAATTGTTGTTATAATGGTTCCATGATGACCCAAAAAAGAGTTTATTCTGTCCCAGACATATTACTTGGTCTTGTGTTCTAAAAAAGAGATCTTGAGAATTTTCTTCATGCATTCGTTTTAAAATGCCTGCAGCTTGCTGTTTTCTATGGTTGCCTTTGGTCTCCAGATCTCACATCCATAGAGGACAAAGGTTTGGACGAGGGCTCCGTAAAGCCTGAGCTTTGTTGCCAGGCTCATGTTTTTGATGTTCCATATTTTGGTGAACTTTGCCATTGGTGCCATTGCCGACCAAGTTCAAGCTCAAATTTCTCCTTCTCAGGTACCATCTCTAGATATAATTTCTACTAGATTTTTAAAGTTGTGTACGTCCTCCAGTTTTGGTTAGTTCATTACGATGTTTGCCACATTGGCAGCTGACGTATTAACCAATATCTCATTTTCTCTGAGCTGATTTCCATCCCATTTGCACTTGATCTGTCAGCAAGTTTGTCAGTGAGCACCTGTAGTTCTTTATGTCCCAGACCAAACATCTCTGTCATCAGCAAAGCTTAGGTAGCATATGGGTCTTCCACTTATAAAGATAGATTTGAGGTGATCACCGAGTGTTTCTTGCATGTCTTTTTTCAAGCAAGATATTGAAAAGGACAAGTGAGAGAATGCAGCCCTGGTGGACTCAAATCATTGTTTTGAAGAAGTCCCCTACGCAGCCTTTAAATACAACTGCACTTCTTGTCTGATTGTAGAGTTCTTCGATCACTTTTACCAGCACTTTTTCAATGTTGAAACTTCTCATGACTTGCGAAGGTTCCTCATCGCCTTGATCAAAGGCTTTTTTTAAGACTATATAGTTGTGATGGAGTTTGCGTTTGTGCTGTAGATATTTACCTATGAGCAAGCGACAATTGAAGTTCAGCTTGATTGTGCTTCTGCCTGGTATGAAACCTGCTTGTTTTTCTGCCAGTAATTCCTCGTATATTGGCTTAAACCAGCTTAGGATGTCAAATGTAGCGTCTTATTTTTATTAAAGACAAAAAAGTATATTAATATCCAACGATCTTGTGTGATTCAAAAAGTCACTTTTAATTATGTTGATTTTGTATCTACCTTCCAGTTACTAATCTTGGGAAAGATTATAAATATTTTTAAAGCATAATTTTTATATATAGATATATATAATGCTTCCTTTGTTTTTACCCATGGGTACGAAAATCATAGAATTTCGTATTCATTTGAGTCTATATCCCTGATTTTAGGGATCGAAGTCAAGTGGCGTGACACTTAAATTAACACATCGGAGGATTGAAACAAGGCTAGTAATCGTGTAATTAGAATTAGATACATATGGATTAATCTTAATTTACTAGATTGTGCCGGGGCGCCGTGGCGCCTGCGGCGCCCCCTTTTTTTGGGCGCCTACGGCGCCAACCTTTTTTTTAAAGACCAACTAACTTGTCCTTTTTTGATAAATACGAATTATTAAACTTTATGAAATGTACGCAAAGTATTTAATAATAATAATAGGGGTTGTATTTTGCGTACCGATGCACATCAAACAATGACGTCATCATATTAAATATTTTTACAGCGCTCATCAAAACACGATTTTTCAACTAAACTAACTGCTGTAGACTGTCGTACATCGCTCCTCAGCGTTTCAACTAAACTAACTGCTGTAGACTGTCGTACATCGCTCCTCAGCGTTACGTTACAAACATACAGAACCACACCACTGGGTGTTTATATTATTTAATAAATTTCATAGTTTCTATAACTATAAAAAATGCAATATTTAAAAAGTATTTTCATTTCCGTTTAATTTTTTTGCTCACGTTGCTTTAGTTACTAAACTCTAAATACATTGTCTTTGTAACACAAGTTATGAATAACATGACAACTCAGTATTGTAAATTAAATTTTAAGAATTTTCTTTTTTAATAAGCAAATCTCAACTTGTCATCTAAATTTTCCCTAAAACAATGCACTAGATGAAATATATTTGAACCGGTGCATTTTGGCGCAGCAATTACGGACAAATAAATTCAGTGTAATGCACATCAGATGTTATTTTACAAATGTATATTAAATGAAGTCTTTTAGTGTTCTTTTTCGCTGACAAAATATAGTGCCTATTTGTGTACCCATATAGATCTAGATCTAATTGAAAATTAATATTGTTGTATTATTTATGGATGATGCGGCACTAACAGCACATACAGAATCTGGTTTGCAACAACTCGTGTCAAGCTTCTCCAATGCCTGCAAAGAATTTGGTCTGCAAATCAGCTTGAAAAAGACAAACATCATGGCCCAAGACACTCGACCTCCTCCTACCATAAATATCGATAATGAAAACTTGGAGGTTGTGGACAGCTTCACCTACTTGGGATCCAAGGTCTCCAATACACTGTCCATTGAAGAAGAAATAAACAGCAGAATTGGCAAGGCAGCCGCAACAATGGCTAAACTAAATAAGCGGGTCTGGCAAAACACCAAGCTAACGAAGAAAACCAAACTGTGCGTCTATCGAGCCTGTGTCATCAGTACACTACTATATGGGAGCGAGACTTGGACCACTTATACATCACAAGAGCGTAAGCTTAACAGCTTCCATTTGAGATGCTTGCGCCGCATCCTTGGTATTAAATGGCAAGAAAAAGTGCCTAATAGTGAGGTACTAACGCGTGCCAATACCCAAAGCATGTTCTCAATTCTTAGTGAAAGACGCCTGAGGTGGCTAGGACATGTCAAAAGAATGAGCCCCGGCCGCATCCCGAAGGACCTCCTATATGGTGAACTTGCTTCAGGAAAGAGGAAAACAGGTCGCCCACGCTTGCGATTTAAAGATGTCTGTCAAAGGGACATGAAAGCAGCCAAAATACATACAAGTGACTGGGAGTGTAAGGCAGAAGACCGATCTACGTGGCGCACAGTTGTCAAAGAGGGCGTCATAGTAGCCGAGGAGCGAAGAATGGAGGAGGCTGCAGACAGAAGAGCTAGGAGAAAGGCCAAAACATTTGGAAGCACAGAACTCGTGTGTAAAAACTGTGGCAAAGACTGTCACTCAAGGATAGGACTGCACAGTCACTCGAGGAAATGCAACCCAACCCAACGGTGATGCACCATCGTCTCGCGAGACGGAAGGATGCCGGATATTATTTATGTAGACTTGGAAACAAGTCAAGTATTCGAATAATTTTAAAAAGGATAATCTTAAGCATCTATTACATATTGTTCATTTACTATCCTCCTCACTTTTGAGAACACTCGATTCATTCGATAGAACACCGGTGCAACTGGGACCGTGATGTGTTGGAATACCTGCATGACCGTGATGTGTTGGAATACCTGCATGACCGTGATGTGTTGGAATACCTGCATGACCGTGATGTGTTGGAACACCTGCATGACAGTGATGTGTTGGAACACCTGCATGACCGTGATGTGTTGGAATACCTGCATGACCGTGATGTGTTGGAATACCTGCATGACCGTGATGTGTTGGAATACCTCATGACCGTGATGTGTTGGAATACCTGCATGACCGTGATGTGTTGGAATACCTGCATGACCGTGATGTGTTGGAATACCTGCATGACAGTGATGTGTTGGAACACCTGCATGACCGTGATTTGTTGGAATACCTGCATGACCGTGATGTGTTGGAATACCTGCATGCTCGCATTGAATATATGAAGAGTGTTATATTTCATATGAGGCGAGAACGAATTCGTTTCACTTATGAAGCTTCGCTGTTATTTATGTTTTCATCATCTAATTATGAAGAAAAGTCATTGTTTGATGCTCAGCATTCATGTTTCATCTCTTTATTTACATATCTATTGGTTCTCTCTTTTCCATATATAAATTGGGTTTAATATAATAAATATTTTCGGTATCAATAATATATCAAATTTATTCCCTTTATTATTACTTATGATTCATGTTTTGAAAAAAAATCGAATTTAATTTATTTACATTTCACAACACACATGAGTGCTCAGATATTGTTTGAGTTTAGGGGACATATCTTAACGTTGAGCTTTTTTTTTTTTTTTTACTTTTTTTGAGCAGATGGAATCACCAAAATTTTGGACATTTCTTTCATCCCACTTGATCTGCGTTTATGGCAGCGTATTTAAATATGAAATAAATGCAGACTAATTTTCATTAAAACTTTAAATAAATCAATTTAAGATGTTTCTTTAATAAAAAAAAACGGCGACGCTGTCAAAACTATTTTTTAAAATGTTCCTTATATATGTGTCAGTGTGTGCATGCGTGAGTGCGCGTGTGTGTGTGTGTGTGCTTGCGTGCGTGTGAGTGTGTGTGTGTGTGGGTGGGTGTGTGTGTGTGCGTGCGTGTGTGTATGTGTGTGTGTCTTTATTTAGGGTGGCATGACATGTTGTTTTTTTACTATTTGCCGGATCCGGATATCTCAACATGTGAGTGTATATGCTTTACTACTTTCTATTTAGCATTAACACAATTGATTAAAATATGTATTATTCAACATATAGAGAGTATCTGCTATCTACAATGGCAGTATTTGACACTGTCAACGTCAACGAAGAACATTTTTAAATGAATTAAATGAACTAACGTGAACTAACCTCAAACTTCGAATCGGAGATAGAGAAATGTGTCCCCCTGTGGGACAGCTGTGGAAAACGCGAAACATTTTCTTCAAAGCAGCTCCCTGTACCACCATACCCGGAGAGACATATGGCCCCAGGAAGCTACCCTCGACGACAAACTGTATTGTGGACTGGACCAACTAACAGCCACAGTGCAGTTCATCACAAATATATAACTTGCTGTCTAAAGCCTCTTTCAAAAGATTTTGAGAACAAAGAAGAAGACTTGAACCTCAGACCATGTTTCGAAATTTTACATCCAATTAAAATACAAATCGTAGCCACATGACGGGACATTCGAGTGTTTCTCGTCAGATTCACAAACACAGCATCCATCCTTTGTTCACGTCATGACGTCATTCACGTAACACCAGCAGTCACCGAGAGACTCTACAATTTTGTATGTGTAGGAATATTTCAAGAAAGCTTGATGGAGGTATTGATTTTCAGAAAGGATGATTTTTTGTTTCTTTGTCAATGTACCCTGCCTCCTTCCATAACTTATCGTACTGGCTAGATGACGTCACTAGCTTGAACTAATTGGTGCTACGCGCAAGTTGGCATGACGTCATTCGTTCAGCTTTTCTTTTCACGACACCTTTAACGTCAACGTTTGCTCAAAAAATGTTATTATTCATTTTCCTCCATGTTCCTTACCATTTTCCTCTTTAAGCTTCTCACCATGCTAGGTTCCTTTCCTGTTCCGCGTCATGTTCCTCTCCATGTTCTTCCAAATGATCCTCATTACCTTCCTCTTCATACTCCTCAATCCTTACTGCGCTTCTAAACATGTTCCTCAAAATATTTCTTACCTTTTTTCCTCGTCACGTTCTTCACCGTTGTTCCTAACCATGTTCCTCGTCTTGTTCCTCAAATTATTTATTGCCATGTTCTTTACAGATTATCCTCAACGCGTTTCTCTTCATGTTCCTAACCATTTTCTCGACCCTGTGTTTGTCATCTTCTTCTTCATGTCTCTCGCTATGTTTCTCTTAACAGTCTGAAATATGTTCTTCGTAATGTTCTTCATCATGATTTTTAATGCATTTCCCCACAATGTTCCTTAACGTGTTCCTCGAATTGCTCCTCTTCATGTTCTTCACGATATAATTCTTCTCTTGGCCTACATTTGATAGCAGACAAACCAAAGTGATCTAAAAAATTTGATCCACGCTCTATTTCTTCACTCAATAATTATGTCTTAAGCTACAATGTTCACTTCGCTCTTTTTTTTTCTTTTCTTTTTTCTGTAGACCTTCATTTATTTCACCCATTTTTCTTTATTATATGGTCAACTTCGCCCTGTCTATTCGCCTCACAGACCCCACATCATCGTATCTTTTTTACTTCACAACTGTTTCATTTTACTTCGAGTGACCCACTAGTTTTGATCTTCGTTTACTCACGTGTCTGCTTTAAGTCTAAACAACCCCACCATTCACTTAACACAAAATCAACCACAGAGCCAGTAAAGTAAGATCGATACTGCCCCGAGCTCGCTGAACCCAATATTTTTATAGCACCCCCTATCCCCCGCCACACCAACTCTCACGATGGTTTTCTCTATGTACCTTAATGATCTGGTACAATTTTAGGCCAATCTGTTCATCATCTTGGATTTGACAGTTAGAGATGGGCGTCCAGATATTAAAGGGGAAGGAGGGCATGCATGTGGGGTCAAGGTATCTAATGAATGGATCTCCACGTGTTTAAACACCATGAAGCGTGTGATCAATAAGATGGCGTGTCCTCGGTTTGATCATGTCTTGACTAATGAGCGATCATCTTGGTGTGCATGTGAGCACAGGTTGGTGGTTACCCAGTGTAGAATACTATTGGTGAAGGGTTATCACGCGCAAGTCAGGGGCGAGGCTAACTATTCACAGTTATGTTTTCGATAACCAGTTGATGCGACAAGTTTCTTCTCATATATTATACCATTAAAGATTGGCGTCGCTAGGGGTGCGGTGGGGGCGGGCTGCCCCGGGTGACACCATTAGGGGGGGAGGTGACACCAGACTGTAATATTCTATATATTTCCGATATTTTGCACTGGAAAACTCGGAGGAATTCTATCTTACCTTATCGTATATATTACAGACGCTCCTTCTGTACAGAAGATTATTGCGTCCTACGTATTTCTATGGTTTGTGTTTAGTCCTGTATTCTTACTAGAGTTTTAAAAGATGATAAAGTGGTGGCTTTCCTGGTTTCTTCAGGCAACCCATTCCACGCCCGAATACTGGACGGAAAGAAAGAAAATATGGGTTAAATCGTGAGGGTGTGACATCATGATATACCACCCCGGGTGACACCTCTGCCATTAACTATACGATTGGTTACACCCGGTGTCATGGCATTAAGGTTTTACGAAAATTAGTGCAGCACCTTATCCACGAAATACATTTTTGAAAAATAATGTTAACAAATCAAAAGTTATTTGGATCTGAAAGCTTTTGCTTATGTAAATAAAAAATGTCGCCTACTAAACAAATGTGCTTGGTTACTTTTTTTGTACACATTAAATAGTGGCCTAAAGTGAACTGTTTGTGTTTGTTAACACATCTTTCAAATTATTATTGATCTTTTTACTTTCGCGCCGAGATCTGAAATTCTGGGATTCAAGCGTAGAATGGGTCACCTGAACAAACCATGAAAACCATCAGACCATCAAACTGGAATTAAAGTTCAAAATTTAGACGTAACCATGGATGTAGGACGCAATAATATTCTGTATAGAAAACCCGTCTATAATAGATCTATATAATGTTAGATAATTCGGTACTGAATTGTGTCTGGTTAAAGGAAAATTCTTACAAATTTTGATTAATTCTCTAGTGGTCAATGCTTATTTGTAAACATGTAGGCGAATTTAAGTAAGTAAAACGCCTAAAATACTATGATTGTTATTTCTTTTTCTTTTTTTAGTCCCATAACCTCTTTTTTATCGAGGTCGTAGAGGATTCTAATGTTTCCCTTAGAAAATTCTCGGGCTTAATAGACACTGGCGGCGCCCATCCCTCTCCAGGTCAGTGGAGGACTTTCTAAGCGTTAGTCATTGCACAACATTTTTATAGTGGCTTTTCGTGGTCTTGAACCCACGCCCCTCAGCTTGTGAGGCTAGCGCACTATTGACTTCGCTATTTTTGTTTTTATAAAAATTATTCTTTAAGTTTTGTGAAAGTAGACTTTTTTGTTTCAATATCTTTGAACTCATCATTAACTAAAAGAAAGATTTTCCTACATTTAAATAATATTAATAATAATAATTTAGTTTGAATAATTGAACAAACTGACATTAAACTACAAATATACCAAACTGCCATCAAACTACCAATTCAACAAACTGCCATCAAACTACCAATTCAACAAACTGCCATCAAACTACCAATTCAACAAACTGCCATCAAACTACCAATTGAACAAACTGCCATCAAACTACCAATTGAACAAAATGCCATCAGACTACCAATTGAACAAACTGCCATCAAACTACCATTTAACTTCTCTTTCAGCCAACAATCCAACCTAAAATAATATCGAATTATTCTGATAAAGTTTATCTACTACCCAGCGACTGAATCAACTAAACCACAAGTCAAGCTAACGTCACAAATCTAAATATCCAAACTAAAAACGAAATATTTCATCTGGTCAGTTGTTACACTGCATTCATAGAAACATCTAATGTCCAGTCATTGAATTCTCAACCTTCTTCTGGTATGTCCTCAGACTACACTGAGTCCGTCTGTCTTCTCTCTGACCACAAGGCCCCCGCCGGAGGAAGAGGTGTGCTGCAGCGGCGTGCTGGGATACGCCTCTGACAACGTGTCGCTCAACTATCCCTGCCAAGGCCGACCCTGCTGCAACAACAGTGAGACCGTGGCTGTCGTTTCCATCGACTTCGCCATGGGCTTCAGGTTCCAGTGTATGGTGAGTACAACCTGCAAACATCGATTGACGTTGAGTGCTCTGATCCACGGTAAACTAAACGATACGTACGGCATTAGATCACTTGTGCTTCGGTTCGTGGTGTCTCCGTGGTTCTTAAGTTCAGTCTCGGGTCATTAAAGATAAGTAAGTAGTGACAATGGTGGTGAGTTCGGTGAGCACTCGGAAACGTTACTGTCATTCGGTGAGTTTCGCCTATTATTACGGCCGATGTAAGTTTTCGACAACTGACCATTGTGTTTTAACCAAAGAGACCGCTATAAGCCTCCTCAAATAAGTTAAAGCCTCGTGGTCCCATCGTCTGACCGGCTCCTAAAATTAATCTAACCTGAAAGCCGCACCCTCGATTGCCCCGAAGCCTCCCCACCCCACCAAGACACTTTTTTCATTTCCCGTAGGGGAAGATTTAGGAGTGGATCACTACAATCAGAAATACTGCGTCCCCCCCCCCTCAACCATCCTCAAATTTCCGAGAAGAGTCATGAAAGGCAAGTTCATTGGTTGTAAAGTGTATAGTACTAAGACCTGGGGTATAATTTTCATGAAAGATTAGCTCAGAATAGTGTAAGGAATCATCAGGTAGTCCCGTTCCTCGTTTCCTCATCCAAAGTGTTTTTTTAATGCGCCTGAGAACAAGAGACTTATAAATATGGCACGGGCTCGTTGGGTGAGCGGTATGGGCATTCGGTTCACTTGCCGAAAGTCGCGAAACCGAGTCTCTGTTCCAACAGGGTTTTGTGGTGGCGAATGGGTGTGCCAGAGTTCACCCAGATCCGATGAGTACCAGACATTAGTAGGAGCATAGTATAGTAAAGGTCAACTTGCATTGTGCTAGCCACACAATCCTGTCATATTCCATGGCTACACAAACTTGAGAACGCCGCTTCACTAAACCTATAATTCTATTTTCTTGACAGGAAACTAAACTATTTTATATGTAAGATAACTTTTATTCGGGAAAAAAAATTGAATAGTATCCAAAATAAATATTGGCAATCCCTTTTGAACTTGATCGTGCAATAAGTCTCTCACAGAGCTTTGAACTTAAAACGATTAATGAATGTCGCAATTTGCCTTGGGGTATGCATTAATGATAATTCAAGCAGGATTATATCCAGAGAGCCGAAATTCTAAATGCGTCGACGATTTCGGCGAATCCCCACCATGACGTCACCGAATGTACTCCGTATGCTGAGAACGTGTCTATTTATTTATTTACGCACTGCAATCTTCTCAATTCCTTACGGTGCACCCAACGCTCGAAGAGGTTGTTATTTCCTAGTTTCCCCCCTTTAATCAAGTTATGGGAACGGCGGAAGTCGAAGCGACGCGCGAGCTTATAAAGAGGGCTGCTTCATCTCCGTCTGATTTCCAGTCGTATGAAATACGTCCCTGTCATACTGAATAATTCAACCAGCCCCCAGTCAATAGGAAATACCCCCGGAGTTACGGTAGGATACCCCCACCACACTTTCCGCAATGGGTTTACTATCTAGAGATTGTCACTGGCAGTCAGTTCATGAAGGATTCTATTTATAAACCAACTAGAAATTTCACTTCTTGGAAAGCTGTGTAAATAAATAAACTGAGAGTGTTGGGGTATAAAAATTTCTTGTCCACATACGAGAGTAATGATAAGAGTAGCTGCTGGACAGACAGGTTAGCACTAAGACAACCAGCACTTAAGGTATGATCCAGACAGCCAGATTAGCACTTCGACAGCCAGATTAGCACTTCGACAGCCAGATTAGCACACAGACAGCCAGATTAGCACACAGACAGCCAGATTAGCACACAGACAGCCAGATTAGCTCACAGACAGCCAGATTAGCACACAGACAGTCAGATTAGCACACAGACAACCAGATTAGCTCACAGACAGCCAGATTAGCACACAGACAGCCAGATTAGTACACAGACAGCCATATTAGCACACAGACAGCCAGATTAGCACACAGACAGCCAGATTAGCTCACAGACAGCCAGATTAGCTCACAGACAGCCAGATTAGCACACAGACAGCCAGATTAGCACACAGACAGCCAGATTATCACCCAGGGTAGCACCCACACAGCCAAAGTATCACCCAGGGTAGCACCCAGACAGCCAAAGTATCAACCAGGGTAGCACCCAGACAGCCAAAGTATCACCCAGGGTCACACTCAGACAGCCAAAGTATTACCCAGGGTAGCACCCAGACAGCCAAAGTATCACCCAGGGTCACACCCAGACAGCCAAAGTATCACCCAGGGTAGCACCCAGACAGCCAAAGTATCACCCAGGGTAGCACTCAAACAGCCAGGCAGTCAGATTATCGTTCAGTCAACCAGACTGTTAATTGCTCCTATAATTCCTGTAATGAACTTTAAATTTTATTTGAATTTTAGCGTGCTGAAAATGATTTGTTTATAATTTACAAAAGGTTTTAAGGGTGTCTATTGATAAAAATTTTAAAGAAGGAAAACATGCAGTCAGAGATTCCATGAGACCTCGGAAATCTTCCAGAATGTAACTGATGAGTGTAGCTTTTAAGTTGTCACAATCATACAGGCGTTAATTGAGTTTATTGCGACATGTAATAAAGAATAATAGATGTTTAAATTACATTAGTGTTGTTTTCGTCGACGAAAACTGAAACTAAAACCTTCGTCAACGAAAATGTTGACCTTTTCGTCAACGAGAACTAAAACTAAAACTAAAATTAGCAGCAAGACTAAAACTAGACGAAAACTTAATCTGGTAGACAAAAGACTGAATAAAAACTGAAACTAAAACTCCCCAACGAAATAAAAACTAAAATCCCCATTTATCGTTCTTTTCCGGTACTGCGGTCTGTTCTAAGAAATTATTATGAACTAATTTCTTTGATGATCGCGCATGCGCATCAACTGGGCGATAATATAAGTCATCAAAATAATACAATTAATTAACGTTTAAAGTTGACAATGACAACAGCAGGAACTGGTGTTGGTGGAGTTAGTGGACGCCTAAAATCGAGTGATGTTTGGGATTATTTCACGTACCGTATGGATTTAAACAAAAGTGAATGTTTGGTGACTAACGACGGTAAGAGATGCGACATACTGCTCGTGGGAAGGAATCCCACAAATCTAAAACGGCATTTAAAAGCTTGCCACAAGAAAGAAAATGATGCCATGGAAGAGAAAAAGAAGACCAAAGTAGCGGCAGAACCCAGTAAATCAACCAAGTGGCCAGCTTCCAACTCCTCTGCCTCAAGGAAAATTACCGACATGTTTGGTAATAAACTTAATAAACACAAATATTCTGCACAAGTCTGCTGAAAATATTTCTAGAATGCAAGCTCTAACACGATTCATAGCGAAAACTGTTGTTTCCACGTCGTTGGTAAGTAATAATGTATTATTTATTTCTTAGTAGATACTACTTCTTAGAACCTATAAACAAAAAAAACAAAAAACAAAAAGACATGTGACATATCATACATGTAGTATCATAACCTTACGAACATTTAATTGTGAAACAAAACTTTTTCATTATACTTTTATGTGTATTAATATGGGCAGCAGTATCACTAATTTTGTTATGGGATAGGACAGGGCTTGAGAAAAATAATTGTTAGAGTACTTAAAACAGTTAAAATTTGTACACATGGCAGCTAAAATAGCAAAACTGTTAAATGTTATTAATTTCATTGAATCAATATAAGAATAAATTAAAATGGCTGTACATTGCTACATGATAATTAGTATGCAATTATAAAATGTAAATTGTACAATAATTACAATAATGAAAGAATGCAATTTACATGTACATGTTGAGCATGAGGCATTCAGAGAGTTCTGCCAGGCAATGGATCCCAAGTTTCAAGTACCAAGCCGTACAGCTATACAAACGGCTTTAAAATCGGCGTGTGAAGAACTCGAAAAGAAGGTTAAAGAGAATATACAACATGCCCGGCGTCTTACCCTTTGCTTGGATATTTGGTCAAAAAGGGGCCTTACGGCAGCGTTCCTTGGTGTTTCGGCTTGTTTGTACAATCCAATTATACAGCAAGGTGAACATTTAACACTGAATGTGTTTACTGTTAGTCATCCTCATACAGGTGAAAAGATTGATGCTAAAGTTAGCGATTGCTTCGAAAAATGGGGTATAAAAACTAGCCAAGTCATGCTAGTTATTACGGACAATGGCGCTAGCATGATAAAAGCTTTTAAAACCATGTTTGTTGATAGATGCGAAACTGGCACTGGCACTGATACTGGTGAGGAAGATGATGATGAGGTTGACAATATTAATGAAGATAAAGACTAAGAGGGTGCAAGGGCAGAAACGACTGTTGAAGGTCACTATTTGAAATTGAAACGCATATGTGCTTTAATCTATGCAGCTAGTTGTTAATGAGATGTCAAATTATGCTGCCATACAACCGATACTTGATTCAGCGAGGCGTATGGTTGAAAAGTTTAGAAAATCATCTGCTGCAATCCAAAAGCTAGTGTTGAAGAGCAAGAAAACTCTTATTGCAGATTGTCCCACAAGGTGGTCAAACACATTCCTTCTACTGCAGCGACTAATTGAACTGAGGGTTAGTGTGAATGCAGTAGCGAAAGAAATAGAAAGGGACACTCTTCTTTCAAGTGAATGGCAAAAAATAGATCAGTTACTGAAGCTTCTGTAACCGTTTGCCGAACATACACGTTTACTCGAAGGCGGTAAAGTTGTTATGTCATCAGTAATTCCAGCACTTATGTACATAGAATATTGTCTTCTTGAGGCACAGTCTGATCAAGCACTGGACGCATCACTAAAAGAGCTAGCAGTCACCTTTTTGGAAGGCTTGAGGCGACGATTTGAGTTTGCGTTGGAACCAGAGTCTGATAATTTTTAACCTATACCTTCTGCAGCTTGATCCTACAACTGTGTCAGCACCTTCTAAATGCAGCAAAACAGTTTGTGTTGCGAGAAGAAACTGCTTCAGCAGCAGCAGCCGCAGTAAGTGCACAGCTTGGTCAAGTGCTTTCAGCTGCTGGTCAGCCTATTCCTAACCGAAATATCACTGCAACTGCGTCTCCTGATAGCGTTGGTTCGACAGCCCTGACTACATCTGGACCTCTTCTCAAGCGCTTCAAGTCCCTGACGCAACACATTGCGAACACCACACCCATCACCAATTTTATATCTGCAGTTCGGGGGCCTGAAGACGAACTGGAAAATTATTTGTTGCACTATCAAGAAACTGCCACAGCAGTCAGTGAAGATGGCTATGATTTAAGCTACTGGCAATCACAGAACGTTCAAAAAACGTTTCCGTTGCTTGCACCATTGGCTTTAGATATATTGAATGCGCCAGCTTCGGAGGCTTCCGTAGAGAGAATTTTTTTCTCTTTGTGGTGATTTGACTACTGGGAAAAGAAACAGCACTAATCAGAGTCTAGAAAAAACGGGTCTTTCTCAAGCTGAACAGTCATTTGTTTTCATGTTGAGTCTTCACCCTTCAAGTGAACTGTTGTTACTTAGTTTAGTTAGTTCAGAGTTCTAGGTCTTAGAATGAATACATTTGTTTTAATTTTGACTAACGTTTTTGGTTTCTTATTATTATTACGTTTTTAGTTGTTGTTGTTTTTTTGTACATGCACTGCAAGTCTGCTAGTCTACAACATAGTCAAAAATTGAGTCATGGCATTGGCATATAACAATGTGATAATGTGATTTATAATGTGACATTTGAGTGAATCGACTCATTCTCAGTACACTGAACTGTCATCTCAGTGACTGCTACTACTATGCTTCAATGTGTTTCAAAAATTGGTCATGAACAATGATGTTATTAGTTATTGGTGTTTACAAGACTAAAACTAAAAGTAAAACTAAAAGGAATAATACGAAAACTAAAACTCAGGTGTTTCAGTTTTAGTCGACGAAAACTTAAACGAAAACTAAAATTGGGCCTAAAACTAAAACTAGACTAAAACTAAAATTATTACAGACAAAACTAAATAAAAACTAAAACTAAAATAGGATCTGGGACTAAAACAACACTAAATTACATTTGCATAATGGAATGAATTTGACAGTGTTTTTAGCGCATTATCGAGAAGTCGAATGCGCTATTGCACCCGTTTTGTCCGTCTGTCATCACCTTTGATCACAGCATCCATAAGTCCTAGACCCATGATGTATATATGTTTTTTGTATGTCCTGACCTGCCATTTGTGCATCAACACTCAGTTACTCGATCCGTTAAAAAACCCCGTTAAAAAGACCAAAAAACTTTGCGAATCGAGAGGTAACACTGGCGCAGGGAACGGCCGCCATTGCCGGAAGTCGAATACATCATTTTTCAAGCATTCAAGAGTGGTGCGAAGGCGTGCAAAAGAATTAGGTTTTTTTTGTTTTTTGTTGTTGACGTCATTAGAATATGTGTAAAAGTTTAGAGAGTTTTACGTCATCATTTGTGGTGACTTGTAGTTAGATTAAAGAGAAAATAAAAAAATTTTAAATGTAAAGAAATGAATTTTAAATTTAAAAAATGTCAGGTATATTCATTACACAAGAAAATTCATTAAAATATGTCTAAAATCTAAACACAATTACTGATAACTACATAATGCTGATATCTAACATAAGTACTGATACATAATACGAAAATGCGCTAACACGTCCTGAGTTCCAAAAGGGACCAGGCTTAACATGATTTTTTTAATCGTCATATTAAATGATTTTGACAGTTCTGACTTTTTGTGGATACTGTTCCAATTTTTTTACTAGATTCTCTCTGACACACGATGAAATATTTATGGACAATCCATAATTTCTTTCTCTTCTCAATTTCAAAATAGTGCGTGCTTTGGTCACTGTTTTCTCCTGTTAACAGTTGGCTGGATTCCCCTAGATGGCAAATATTTCGTGCATTCAAATGTGGATTTTTTTTACCGACCTAGGTTTTTTTTTTTTTTTTTTTTTTTTTTTATTTTATTCCTATTTTAACGGAAGTGAACACAGAAAATATTATGTCCGACACCACCACTCGCTGATTATATTCAATATCTGTATTGTAGAGCAATTATTTTCCTTAACTAATGAATTTATAGTGCATGCGAGGTGTCATACGCACATTTTATTGCGTTAATAATCAAATTTAAACTTTTTTACCCTTGATTTTACCGCCTTTATATAAAAAAAAACCTTTTTCTCACAAGCATACACCGCCTACACTGATAAAAACATACAGCCGTTCATTGCACATAGCAGGTCTCATTGTGGCTCAAATGCAGTGGACTCAAAGCTGATTACTTCTATCCCAAGAGTCGTCATGTGTTTGTTTCGCGTTTAATAAACACTTTTGTGTTCTGTGCACCCAGTAATTGTTAATGTATAATCCGATCACTAAAATGGGATGTATAGGGGGGGGGGGGGACACTTCTATTAATGATATTTAGAAGCAACATAATCAACCCATTTTTTTCGTGAAGAATTTGTTCATTTAAAAAAAATGTTCATCCATCTATAGATCACTCTGGAGTCTCTGGTCTCTTAGTGCTAGAGCTGTGTTAAGAACCTGTTAGGACAGAATATTGAGAGTTCGTTGCTATCTCAGTAAATAACGGCCAAAAGGTGCACATGTATAGTCTTGCATTTTTATTACAGTTACAGCTTAAATTGTTAGTTTGTTGGTTGGTTTTTCTGGTTTTATCAGACAAGACATTTCTCAGACGAGAAGAACACGAATTTGCATGTACTTATTCTTTCATGCTGTATAAGAAAAGTGTTTTAAAAAGTTTTTTACCCTTATGTCTATAAGAGGGCTGGATTAGATTATCTTACTTAGTGGTAGCATTTCCAACTTTCCAAGAAAAAAATGCGTGTTATCTCCAAGTTTCACAACCACACAAACTTCAACAGGGCACAGATCTAACTTTCTGTTGAAATAAGCAGAAAAATATTTCCATTTATTCAAATCAAACGTGACTTTACAAATAGAAACGGTTACAAACTTTTTTTAATAATAGAATTAGAAGTAAAACAAGTAATAAAAACTCGAATGAGTATTGAAACAGAATTTCCAACAAAGAATCTCCCTTTGTTTTTTTATTCAAGGGAAATCATTCTAGATTACATTAAAAGTCATTTCAAATCAGTAATTATGAAAGTAAACAAACTATGATGTCAGATCCAGAGGCGTCACTAGGGTTGGTGTCACCCGGGGCGGTAGCTCATGGTGTCACCCCCTCACGACTTAACCCATAGAACTCCTCTGAGTTATCCAGTACAAAATAGCGAGAATATACAGACTCTTACACCCGGGACGGCCCGCCCCCACCGCAACCCCTAGCGACGCCACTGGTCATATCCCCTCATTGAAGCTATAAATCCAAAAGACTAAATAATTTATAACAATAAGTAAAAGTGTGGCCAGGCCCTATGGCAAGATTAGTCCCAAAAGAGCGAACGAAAGAAATGGTGGGGGGGGGGGTGTCCCTTCATACGACTCCACTTCTCTTATACCGGACCAAATCATAGCATTAACAGTGAGGCACCGGAAGTTTATGGGTTAATTAGGCTGTCCATATAGTACGCCACGCTCCTGATGGGGGGGTTGTAAGAAACTGTGACTGTTTGTGACATAGGGAAGGGGTGTCCGGCAATGTGTGGCGTCAAGGTGTTTTAATTTAAATCTTAATTATTTTGATAATTTAAAATATAATTGTGTTCGAACGTGTGACGTTCTTTAAGGTGTGGGGGGGGGAGTGTTCCCAGATTTTTGACAGTTTGTGACAGGGGGAGGGGGGCTTAAAATTGTCAAAAATAGCATGACGTACTTTATGGACGGCGCCTTGTAAAATATTAGTGCATAAAATTATATAAATAAATATATACACGTATTGGTTTGTATTACAAGTACCAGACGTTTTCAGCCTAAGAGACTTGGTGGTTTGGAAATTGCAAATGGTTGAACTTCGTATCCATTAAATAATGTTTTATAACATACTTGTTCTTTACATCTTCCAGCCCCGTAAAGGGATCAAGCCATTGTGCTACGAATACGGTGCCGAAGTCCGAACAACGAATCAAGATCCGGACTTCATACCACGAGCGTGCTGCCCGGGTTTAAAGTTCAAGGTCGTGTTGAACCAATGGTACGCTGCCATGGTGGTCAAGTGTGTCGAGGAGGACGAAGCGGAAGAAGATTACTCTTGATGGAAAGCGTTGTGATGGACGTGTGTTGTGTTGTGGTCATAGGAAGGATTGTGTGGACAGGCTATGACTGAAAGCTGAAAGGTTTCAAAATTTAAAAGATTTCGAAGCCTGAAAGATAACGAAGTGTGAAAGATTTTCTTTGTCTCAAATATATTATAGTTATAGATACCTAATTAAGAGACATTGAGACTGAAAGGTATCGACACTTGAAATATGCATGCTTAGAAGATTTCTGAATATGAAAGGTATCGATACTTGAAATATATATGTTTAAAAGATTTCTAAATATGAAAGGTATCGCTGACGTGATGGCATGAACGTTAAAGATAAAGTATAATATTAGCAAACTGATAGATTCATATTTTTATATTTAGCCACAGCGTTATGGGTGTATCATTAAGTGGTCTCTATGACTAGGTTAAAGTACAAAATGATCTTTTATGTATTTAGATATATATATATATATATATATTAAAATATATGTTCATTGATTCTTAATCATCTTTTATTTTAGAATTTCAAGCATAATAAAATGTGATTTATTTTGTTTCTTCGTTTATTTCTAATTTCATGTTTTTTAATAATCATGTATTTATTTAAAAACTGATGTACCTTGACAAGTAATATAAATTAAAAATGTCTGGTGATTTTAACAAGCAAATAAATAATAACAATGTTATATGTTTGATTTATCGTCATCATTTGTAATTTATTGCCAGAGTGAATTTACCAGTTGCATCCTCTGTCTTAGAAAACTTCTGCATCTATACCTTGAGACTATATTATTGTTTGAGTTAATTGAATGAACATTGTGCTATGTCAATTATAGACTTTTCAAACATGCCAACATTGCCTCCCTCCCCCATCGCCTGTATGAACAGCAACAATTGTGTATCAGTTTAAGAAAATGTTTGACTTACTAAATATAATAACAATCAATGCTGCCAAAAGCCATGTCTGGTGCAAATATTCATGACAGTTGTCAAAAGCCATGTCTGGTGCAAAAATTCATGACAGTTGTCAAAAGCCATGTCTGGTGCAAAAGTTCATGGCCGTTGCCAAAAGCCATGTCTGGTGCAAAAATTCATGACCGTTGCCAAAAGCCATTTCTGGTGCAAAAATTCATGACCGTTGCCAAAAGCCATGTCTGGTGCAAAAATTCATGACCGTTGCCAAAAGCCATCTCTGGTGCAAAAATTCATGACCGTTGCAAAAAGGTCTGGTGCAAAAAATTATGCCCGTTGCCAAAAGCTATGTATGGTGCAAAAATTCATGCCCGTTGTCAAAAGCTATATATGGTGCAAAAATTTATGCCCGTTGCCAAAAGCTATGTATGGTGCAAAAATTCATGCCCGTTGCCAAAAGCCATGTATCGTGCAAAAATTAATGAACGTTGCCAAAAGCCATGTATGGTGCAAAATTTAATCAACGTTGCCAAAAGCCATGTATCGTGCAAAAATTCATAGCCGTTGCCAAAAGCCATGTATGGTGCAAAAAGCCATGTCTACTAAAAAAAAAAAAAAAAGAAATGTCTGCGGACAAGTTTGTGATTATGCTGTTATATCCTTCCATTCTGATTGATCCGATAATTTTTCACTCCAAGGCTAAGACTCCAGCCGATCTTAGTCGGTCTCTACGTCACCAGTCCACTTAAGTCTTCGGCGGCCGTTAAGACATCGGCGCTATGGTTTCTGCCTCTACTCCAAAGACCTCTTCTTACGTTATATTATCATCTTGAAAGCTTGAAGTAGAGACACAAAAGACCCCACTCTTGTTCTACTATATGCAATGTAGAGTTGGCATCAGGGGTTCGCGTCGTGTGCTAGATAAAAATTAATTTCACATATTTTTAAAATTCACGAAAAATGAACCAAACAATTTGACATTTTTTGGCGTTCAAAATTGGCAGCCATGAGTTGGTGTGATTTCACTTGAGAGTTCAAACTTTATTGCATTTTCAATTCACAAAAAGTGTAAAGCAGAGGTGTTGCAAAGTAGGGTAGGGCACATATTTCCCCGGATGACCTGATGCAGGTGCATCACAATAAGGTGTTACATTAAGTATGAAATGAATGTTTATTTAATTACTACGTGTATGTTATTATCTCCATGTACAGCGTTGTGAGCGCGGCTCCTTGCTGGGATACAGCGCTATATAAATTATCAATCTATTGTTATTATTGTTTATATTATTATTAAGTGAACAAGGGTAATAAATAAGGGGTCATCAATTTTATAGTTTTTTCCCCGGGGCAAAGTATCCTTGCAACACTTCTTGTATGGTGTAACTGATAAATGTAATCATTGAACTACGAAAGGGGTCTTAACAGCATACTTCGTCGATAAAAAATTTGAATTCTACTTAAGAATATTTACAAATTAAATAGGAACTGGTTGATGGTCTGAATTTTATTATAGGAATGAAAACCTGATTCGAATTTTACTTACATGATAAGATTTGGATCTAGTTGATGACAAAGAATTGTAATGCAGATGGTTTTCAACACTGCCACATCATTGACATCTCTGTGCGTTATTTTTAAGGCAGAATATTTTGATTGGCTGGGATGTTCTGCTTTCGTTTTCTTTGATGCACCTTTGAGTCACTTGCAATAATTACTTTTTTTTCCGATAATTCAAATAAAACGAAGGAAAGGGACAGATCGAAACATTGGTGTTTCTTAAATGATTTAACACAAATGTTCAGAAATATTTGAGGTTAAGGTAAAGGCTGTGTACATGTGTAATGACAATTGTTTTCAATAGTCCTCCAATTATAAAATTGGATCAGCGTTGATATTGAATATAAATAATATTTGAAGATACGTCATGTGTGTAAGTGCATGTGTAAGTGCATGTGTATGTGCGTGTGTATGCGTGAAATGCGTTTGGAAGCTGAGTTGTGCTATTATGGTCGACATGTCATAACTCCATGTTTCTATCATTTATCTACGCTACAATTACAAGAGAAAATTGTAACGATAATAAAGTGTCCTTTTACAAAAGATGGTTATATATTGTTGGATTATTTTTTTTTCAAATCATAGTAGATGTTTATTTTAATGTTACCTATTCTACCAATCACTTTCTTTAACTCTATTTCTCTCTACACCCATCTATCTATCTTGCGTTCTGTCTCATCTACTTCCCACTTTTTTTCTCTTGTTTTCTCCCATTTCTCTATCTTTCTCTCACTCGTCTTCTGTGTTATTTCCCTGCTATTTCTCCCTATCAACATACGTCTCTTTTCATGTCCTCTATTTATAAGTATTTCGGTTTCTGTTTGTCTTTATCAAACTCACATTTTTTTTCACTATATATTTATCTACAACATATGCTCTCTTCATATTTCAAAGTATCTCTCTATTTGATTTTTTTTTTATTTCTTCTATTCCTTTCGCTAGGTTTGGGGGGAGGGGTGGAAATTTCTTTAAATCTGTCCATCAATCGCTCATTTTTAATTTGATGAGTGGCCCCTAAATTTAACAGCCTCATACTCATAACAATAAACGCCCAATTTCCTTCTTTATTTTTAAATCAACAAGAAGGTTAACTCATATTTTCAAGCCAAGCTCCTAAGAAGGTTGGTGGGGGTGGGGCGTACTGCGGGTGTAGGCTCAAAATAAAAACCCTCAAAATTTAAAATAATTTTTTTATTTAAAATATATATATATATATAAAAAATTTTAAAAAAATAAATTTAAAAAATCTACTGAGTAGAACCCGGTTTCGGTGACTCTTTTCTCCAACAATAGCACGAGAGCAAAGTCTTCTGCTAAAAACAACGTCTTTATAATCTGATGTTAGAAATAATAATTAGGTGAGACTGAAATGGACATTCTGATTAAGCTCTGATTCTATTCTTTAATACACGTTGGTTTGTTTCTTTGTTTTATTTCAATTTTAAAATTTAAAATTTCAATTTCCCCTTTTTGTGCTTGCTTTTTTTTTCCTCGCACCGACAGTTTCTTTGCTTTGTCGTGTCTAATTATTTTAGGACTTATTTAAATATTTTTAAACTCTATTTGCTAGGGGCTGATTCTCCATCGCCCTGTTTCCTTTCTAACTTACTTTGACAAACCCAGCTGTTTTAGTCTAACATTGATAACTGGGGACTACAAAAAATAGTTTTTTTCATGCTCATACTTTTAGAGATAAGTTAACATACGCAAGATGACCTATGAAATTTAACATTATCGTTAAGAATATTGATGTCATGAACACACTAACAGAAGATGGGATTTGTACGTGTATAAAATAATTTAGGTTTTAAACCTTTTTACTAAGTTTTTACACATCTGCACACATACCACAAGCTGAAATACAATGTTAGCTTATTTTTTAAAAAAATTACACATACATGTTTTAAAATACCACATTAAAATTTTTTGTTGTTGTTTTTTTTTACTCATAAACTAAATGCGTGCGAATAGTTTTCGTCTGTTTGAGACCCACTGCCATGACTCACAATATCATTCAATTATCGAACAACTGCTGAGAGATTGGGCCAAACGAAATACCCTAAATGTTTCATAAATATCCTGCCTCCGTTTGATCAGATTAACCCAATTAAATGCCCGGATGTTCTATTATTAGAGTGCTGCCATCAAATCACCAATCCATTTCTATAAAAAGCGTGCATGCTATTATTCAACAAAAACCTCTAATGGATTGAATCTTGAAATATGAGCTTTAAATACAACCCAGGTAGCACAAAAGACTTTTCTTTGCTGTTATCGACCATCTACCGCTATCTATGGAACATGAAAGAGAACTGGAAATGTTGTATAAGAATATTATAGACTTCACACATCTAGTCAAGACGAAAACAGACAATTTTTGCTTCTTGTCTGTTATTATAGTTTCCAAATATTAACAAATATTGTACATTTTAAGATAAAGTTCTTTAATCAAAATTAAACAATTACATACGTTGACAGTCCACTTTGAAACACACTCTTATTCTTATAGTTTCTAGCAGAGTAAATGTTTCTTTGTTGTTGCTTTTTATTAGTAATTGTTGTAGAAATAAAGATTTTCATTGCAGTTAAGTGCTTATAATAACTGCTTTTACTTAACCCGTTCAGAGAGATCAAACACATTTACAGCATGGAATCATTTTAGAGCAGCATTTTGTTCACCCAAAGCCACTAAACAAAAGCTATCATTATCATAGCCAAAAACAAAAAGTTAAATATAGCAGCCGATGACGTAGACTGTATAATCCGAAAGTGTGTTTGAATATATTATTAGATAGATGACATTTGTAAATTGAGTTTTTTAAGGAAGAACTGAAATATGATGTCATTTTGTTTCTGTTCCCCCTGTAACTGAAGGCTGCTCGTTGTTTACATTTCATTAAGGCTTGGTGATGTTTTGAAGGTCATCTACGGTCATTTGACGATTGTTGATCCATGCACATATAAATTTACCTCTAAAAGTTAGACGCATACATAAATTCAAATGAATGTGTAGCGTTTTAAAAAAAACAAAAATACACCATATGTGTAGTTGGTAACTGTATAGTATAATATATAAATAGTTTTTTTTTTTTTTTTTTTTTTTTTGTGTGTGTGTGTGTGTGTGTGTGTTAAGTGAACTTATAGGTAATGTGAAGTTCTTTTTCTTTCTAATCTTAAAATTTCATTTTAAGAAAATATTTTTGTAGATTACACATTTCAGAATTCTAAAATTGACAAAAGGTTTCAGGTGGGAGCTCAGAAAATAAAAGTAAAAGACGTTTTTCGCATAGATATTGCTTGTACTTGTCACTTTCTTACATTTGTTTATTTTGCCCATGATTTTAAAGAATTTTCCCTACCGCAGGAATTTTTTTAAAAGTAATTATTAGGAAAATTGTGTGTAACATAATTCACGGGTAAAGTAATATGCATAAAGTAAGGGCTAACACTGGTAAAAAATTCAAACGCAAACACTCATCATTCTTATTGCATACATGTCTTGTATTTGATTCACTACGAGAATAAAAATCATTTTTATACTTCAATGAATGACAAAGCATTCATTTAGGCTACATTTTTTATCATCATAAAATATTGTCAGCTGTTAGCACAAAATAACAACAGCAACGGGAGATCCCTTTTGTACATGCATAATACATTCTCTCGCTAAAGTACACTGAATTCTCTTTAATGCCCAATGTAAACAGTATGAGATTCAATGCACACTCCCTCAAGATGGGGTTCACACAATTTTTTTATTTAAAAAAACAACAAAATTTACGCATTTGATGATTTAAAGAGCAATTTCAATGGCCGTGAAAAACTGAAAGCACGCGATGTGCTCACATAACGCATGCGCACGCATCAGCTAGGGTACATTGCAATATTCCGTTTTTATGGAGACAAATTGCGCCTTTGATAATAACACTATTGGTCCCAAACGGGTGGAATGGGCAGGAGGGAAGGCCACATTGGTAAAATTGACTGAGTCGATGGCATGCAGATTAATCTTTGAAATGTGCTAATATCATCTCGGACATTTATTTTGTCCACGAAATATGATTGCGATATTTGATTTCGATTACTTTATACAGCTTATGGCCCTCTCTCTCTCTTTCTCCCTCTCTCTCTCTCTCTCTCTCGCTCTTTATATATATATACATATATATATATATATAAAATTAAAGTATGTCTGTATGTGTGTGTGTGTGTGCTTTGTCCGTTGTAACTGACAAAACTATTCAATCGATCGTCATGAAAATTTTTAAGACTGTTGAGTACCTTCACGGAATGGTAACTGGCTACTTTTTTTTCTCAATCTAACACTAAAGGGGCGCCGGGGACCCTAAATGTGAATTTTTGCTTATATGAGCTATATAAAAAAAATAATTTAATCGCTAACTACTTGCTATATTAATTGATCTTAACCAAATTTTGCAATTAAATTCTTGATAGCCATTATTAAAATACTATAGCGCACTAAACTCCTAATGGCAACTCCTTCGAGGCTGGGGGCCCAAAATACGTGTTTTTTTAAACGTTTACGATTTTTTTCACTATTCAAATATTAAAGGTCTTGACAAATAATGATAAATGTATCCATTTTTATCCATCTTAAAATAAACAGTTGTTTTGAGCTTTATATCTTGCCCTGAATTGGCCCCTGGGGCCATTAATGTCGTTTTTTGCCTATATAAGCTATATAAAAATTAGTTTAAGCGATAGCTACTTGCTACATTAATGGATCTTAACCAAACTTGGTATATAAATACTTGATAGTCAGTATTAAAATATTATAGGGCACTAAACTCTAATGGCAACTCCTTCGAGGCTGGGGGCCCAAAATACCTGTTTTCTTAAACGTTTACGATTTTTTTCACTATTCAATTATTAAAGGTCTTGACAAATAATGATAAATGTATCCATTATTATCCATCTTAAAATAAACAGTTGTTTTGAGCTTTATATCTTGCCCTGAATGGGCCCCGGTGGCCCTTTATGTAGTTTTTTGCCTATATAAGCTATATAAAAATTAGTTTAAGTGATAGCTTCTTGCTACATTGATGGATCTTAACCAAACTTGGTATATAAATACTTGATAGTCAATACTAAAATATTATAGGGCACTAAACTCCTAATGGCAACTTCTTCAGGGTTGGGGGCCAAAATACCAGTTTTAGTAAACGTTTAAGATTTTATCCCTCAATTTAATTATTAATGTTCTTAACAAATAATGATAAATGTATCTATTATTATCCGTATTGAAATGAACAGATATTTTGAACTTTATATCTTGCCTTGAATGGGCCCCTGGGGCCCTTAATCTCATTTTTTCTAATATGAGCTATAAGAAAATTAGTTTATGCGTTAGTTACTGAGTAAATGAATGGATCTTAACCAAACTTTGTATAAAAAACTCTGTATCCCATATTAACATAATAAAGGGCAATGAACTTCTAATGCCCATTTCATCGGGGCCGGGGGGCCCCAAATGTCTTTTTCGTAAATTTTAAAGATATTTTTCCCATTCATTTTTTAACAATCTCGATAAATATATTCATAATGAAACGGAATAAAAATGAACAGATTTTTGAAATTGACATCTTTCACTGAATGTGGCCGGGGGCCCCTAAATATGCTTTTCCTTCTATATCTATCTCCACAGTGTGTGTGTGTGAGTGTATGTCCTTTAAAGCTGACTAAAACATGTATCCCATCGTCATGAACATTTTTGTGACCGATGAGTACCCTTCCAGAATGGTAACTGGCTACTTTTTTTCTCCATTTAACACTAAAAGGGCGCCGGGGGCCGATAATGTCATTTTTTT